>WAAB01009894.1:254704-292288 GCA_013389865.1 Piaya cayana
TCATAAGGCCTGTTCTCCAGCCCCTTCACCAGCTTTGTTGCTCTTCTCTGGACTCACTCCAGATCCTCAACATCCTTCTTGTGGTGAGGGGCCCAGAACTGAACACAGGAGTCAAGGAGCGGTCTCACCAGTGCCAAGTACAGAGGGAAAATAACCTCCCTGGACCTGCTGGTCACACTGTTTCTGATACAGGCCAAGATGCCAGTGGCCTTCTTGGCCACCTGGGCACACTGCTGAGTGTGGGTATGAATTGGTAAGTTTTGCTGCATCTGGTTTGTATGTTTAATTCTCTTGTCCTATAAATCTGTCTTGTATCAAGAGAGAATATGCAGACAATCTCCAGACATGGATGAATAACCTGAAAGAGTAAACACTCTTTTAGAGTTGCAAGAATTTATCAATATGTTTTGTTGTCTTGTAAGATAAAATTGGTTTAGGTCAGGAAATAACCTGAATGAAGTCTTCAGACACGGTTGGATAACACAAAAAATAAAACATTCTTTGAGAACTTACACGGTCCTTTGTCTAAAACTAGTCCACGTACCTACTGTTTTTGTAAGATGGCATGCCTTTTTCAGAAGGGCATCCAATTCAGTGCTGAATGGTAAAACAAAAATATTATTGCCTTTACTTCTGTGAGAAACACTCATTCACTGGTAAAATATTGGAAAGGACAAAGTCTTCAAAGCAAAGGCAGTAATATTTTTATTTTACAATCAATCATCACATGAATTTCTTATGTGCTGCCATACTCTCAGAAAATGCAGTTTGTGCTTAAAACTGCTGGAATTGGTTAGCGTGCTATATTTTGTATAAGTAATATCACATCTGGGTGGTAATTGCTTACCAAATTCTGGGTGTTTTCAAGAACCTCGGCACTGCCTGCTCAGCCACACACACATGCAGGGTTCCATCTCTTAAAACAGCAACTGTAAGATCTTTCATTGTACACAAAAAAAGGAACGGTTTCTGGGAAAAGTCACAAAAAGTTACTCCCCAGCTCTAATATTGAGTTGGAAATAATATAGCTGTGAATCCAAGAGAAAAGCATGCCGGCAGCATGGTAAGCAGTCCTGGCATCTAAGGCATGTGTAGTGTGTTTGTCCTGAGTAAGACATCACAAATGCGTGTCTGGTGGTGCAAAACTCTAAAAGTCAGATGCTAAAAGTGCATTATTTCCCAAAACTTCTGCAGTGACCATCAGTGGCGATGTAAGAGGGAGAGATGGGGCAGTGCAGGTGAACATGGGGACAGTTCTGGGCCCCTCACTACAAGTAGGACATTGAGGGTCTGAAGCATGAAGGACAATGGAGCTGGTGGAGGGGCTGGAGCACAAGTCTTACGAGGGGAGGCTGAGGGACCCGGGGTTCTTTAGCCTGGAGGAGGCTGAGGCCTTGCGCTCTAAAGGAGGTTGTAGAGAGGAGAGAGCTGGCCTCTTCTCCCAAGGGACAGAGGACATGACAAGGGGCAATGGCCTCGAGCTACACTGGAATGGTTCAGGCTGGATATCAGGGAAAAAAAATCACAGAAAGGGTCACCAGGCACTGGCAAAGGCTGCCCAGGGAGGTGGTTGAGTCACCATGCCTAGAGGGATTTAAAAGATGTGTAGACGAGGTGCTCAGGGACATGGTTTTGTGGCAGATAGGAATGGTTGGACTCGATGATCCAAGAGGTCTTTTCCAATCTGGTGATTCTATGATTCTATTGCTCTCTACAGCTCCCTGAAAGGAGGATGCAGAGAGGTGGGCGCTGATCTCTTCTCCCAAATAATAAGTGATAGGATGAGAGCGAACGGCCTCAGCTTGTGCCAGCGGAGGCTCAGGCTGGGCATCAGGAAAAACTTTCTTCACTTAAAGCGTTACCAGCCTCTGGCAGAGGCTGCCCAGGGCCGTGGTTGGCTCAGCACCCCCGATATCCAACGTGTCAGCTGGGACCGAACTTGGCGGTCGGCGCCGCATCGATGTCTCGGCGCTCGGTAAAGGTGCCGCATCGATGTTTCGGCGCTCGGCGAGGGCTGTCTGGCTGCGGGCATGGCCGGGCTCATCAACTTCGAGGACGAGGAGGAGGTGAGGGGCTATTTGGAGAACTTGCACGTCGAGTACAGCTACCAGTGCTTCAGGGAGAAGGACCCGGACGGTAAGCGGCCCCGGCCGGCTCTCCCCCGCGCGACCCCGCGCCCGGCGGGAGCCGCAGCCCCCTCACCGGTGCCTTGCAGGCTGCCAGCGCCTCGCCGACTACCTGGACGCCGTCAAGAAGGATTTTGCGGCGGCGGCGCGGGTGCTGCGCGACAACTGTGAGACCCACGGGCACAGTGAGAGCTGCTACAAGCTGGGGGCGTACCAGGCCATCGGCAAAGGTGAGCCGGGCGGGAGGGGCCGGCCCCGAGGCCTCCGC
Source organism: Piaya cayana (assembly GCA_013389865.1). Classification (NCBI taxonomy): domain Eukaryota; kingdom Metazoa; phylum Chordata; class Aves; order Cuculiformes; family Coccyzidae; genus Piaya; species Piaya cayana. The sequence continues at coordinate 257,099 of WAAB01009894.1, forward strand.
GTCCCCCTCTCCCTGTTCCGCTGCCCCCGAGCCCCTCCTGCCGCCGCCCGCAGCGCCGGGGACACCGGCCCGCGGTGGCCCTGCCGCAGCGTGAGCTCCTCCGCGGGTTCCTGGTGGCGGGGGGAAAGCAGCTCCTGCTTTTCGAAAGGAACTTGAAGTCCTACATTTCTTCCTGACCTTGAAAACCTGTCCCATTTCTTTTATGGTCACATAATAAACAGCAGTTGTAACTAGATGATTGTTAAGGCCCCTTCCAACCGAAACCATTCTATAATTCTACAATAAAAGCTTAGGAAGGGTGGAACACCTTAAGTTGCTTCCTTTTGAAGAATCAAGTTTAGGTTAATTGTGTTTTATTTTTTTATAATTATGTTTGTATAAGTGGTAAGAAGAGGCAGTGCTGACTGGTGCTGTGTCCTGTTCATAAAATCTGCCTTTCATCTCATCTTGCAGTTCTTTTTTAGACACAGTGAGGAAGAAAGAAGTTGTAGTTAAAAGCTAATAATAACCTTCACATACCTATAGGTGCACTGGCAGAAAGATACTTTTCCTAGTGTAAGAAGTAAGAAATACATAGATGTAGTACTGGAAAGAGTTCTCTGTTTTGAGGGGTTTTTTTGCCTACACAAGGTGTGTGATTACTGGGGAGTGGAGGAGGGCTTCCTCGCTTGAAGACATTGGCAAAACCTTTGTAATTGAGACAATGATAGTGGTTCTCAAGTCCAAAATTTTGTCTGTAGCATCTGAAGTGAGGGATGCTGAATTTCTCAAAGAGCACTGCGAAGTGTGCTGCAAAGCAGGGAGCTCCCATCTGGTTTTGTGTGTCTTTCCAATAATCTTCTGGTTTCTTCGCTGACAGGTGGACTCAACGTAGATTTGAAAGCTGCCTACAACTCCTTTATGAAGTCATGTGAGAAAGGGGGGAAGAAGTCAGTAAATGCTTGTCACAACGTTGGGCTCTTGGCCCATGATGGGAGAATAAACGATGATAAACCTGACCCTGTTGTCGCTAGGGACTATTACACAAAAGGCTGTGATGGCAATTTTGCTCCTAGCTGCTTCAACCTCAGCGTAATATACCTCCAGGGAGCACCCGGGATCCCAAAGGACATGAACCACGCTTTGAAGTACTCACTGAAAGGATGTGAGCTGGGTCACATATGGGCATGTGCCAATGCCAGTCGAATGTACAGACTGGGAGATGGCACTGAGAAGAATGATGCTAAGGCAGAGGAGTTGGAAAACAGAGCAAAAAAGTTGCATAAAGAACAGAAAGAAGCCTCAATGTCTTTAAAGTTTGGAGAGTAAGCCTGTCAGTTGCAGTTATTAAGACTGCAGTTTTAAATGGCAAGAGAACTTGTTTAAATCATGCACTTACCGTTTTTAGTCATAATAAACAAGTGTCCTATAAGTATTTGCATATGCAAATAAACTTTTTTTTTGTGGATGCCACAAACAGGACCAATTCTGCTGTGCCTTTTTACATCTTTAAATACACAAGTTCATAAGTCCTAAGTGTATTGCATAGATTGTTCCTCTTTAAGGACAACAAAAGCATGTGACCTGCTTTGTGTGGTTTCAAGTATGAAATTAGTCCATAACATTTTTTTTTTTTTAACTTTTCCTCCTTCTACTGCAAATGTTTATAACTAGGAACTGTAATTCTGTCCTGGGTTCAAGCTGAAAAATTTGCTGTCATGTAAGGTTTTCTGCTCTTGAGAGACTGTTATGAATCCCACATATTTTCTGAGCTAACCTCCAGCTGGAACAAGCACAGGTGTTGATCTGCTTTGATATAGTGTTTAAGTTTGACCACTTCCACTTTAAAACCTTGCTTATTTTGCTCTCTGACCACAGAAATATTGTCCTTTCCTTGTACTGTCAGCTTTGCTAACTGTGAGAATTCATTCAGGCTGCGTGTTGATCCTGGACAGTGGCTCTTGTCTGTGACCTTTGCAGACCCAGGAGATGCCCTGCTTTAGACCCTGAAGGTGTGAAGCTTTTCCCTAGTCAGTTTAGGTTTAGAAACTTAAGTCACATGCAGATGGTGCCAATCCCAGAACAGTAATGAGCCTGTATGGCAGCATGCCCATGGGCACACCTCTGTCTCTAGATCTTAGAAAGGAAATAGACAGGAAAGAAAGGAACTAAATTAGTTCTGCTGAGCTGATGAGCTACAGGTGCAGAGCTTTAGAGAGCTGCCCCAGATTGTAGAGGAAAGAAGTAAAGGAGCTAGGAATTGGCCTAGATCTGCTGAATTGCAGGCACGTACCCAAGGTGGGAAGATTCCTTTTCAGACAAGGTGTGTGCACAAGTTTTAAATGCTTCTTGTTGGAATGTTGTTTTTAGCACCTTGCCAAGTGTTTTTTTGCTGTGTATCTGAGCACCACCTGTACCTGAGTGCTTTAGGATCATTCTCCAACACACAGTGATCACCCCTTATTCGATTACACACAAATGATTTTACTTTTCTGCCAGCCTCTGAAACATGTTCTGGTTTTTTATAGTACAGATTTGGGGAGCAAGGTGCTAACTGATGAGAGTTTGGACTGAAGTCCATAGCTTATATATATGCAGGCTGTAATGAAACATACATATTCTGAAACAGCAGTCTAAATTAGGACAGCATATAGAAATGTATTCATATATTTACCTGAGCTTTTATAATTTTGGTTTGTATAAACGTGCAAGGTTTGCAATACCTGTTTTTATGTTTTGCTGTACATTTACTGCTGACACAGAACATGAATGCTCTGGCTGTCGTCTGAGTACAAGCTTCCTATGGAAGTAAATTAAGTGGGAGAAAAAAAAACACTAATTTTTCTATTGCTGCAATTGAAAGGAGAATTGTTAGAATCTCATATGCTGTCTTGGGCAGAGCAGATATGGACTAAAGCAGTTCCTCCAGCCTAACTGCCTCTTTAATAGACTTTAAAAGCCCAGCAGCGCAGCGATGCAGTGGGTGCGATGTAACAACAGATGGCGGTATGTGAAAAGCATTCTTACGCATCGCGGGCTGCTGTTTACAGCTGCTTGCAGGGAAAATAAGGTGACAGAAGTGAGATTATTTTTTCAGTTAACTGCAGTTAGTATTTTATGGTTGTTCAAGAAGGTCTTTTAGAGGAACACACTTGGCCTGGTTCTTTACTAGGTACAACTCTTGGCGTTCAATTCACTTGGGAAACGTAAGTAAACACTACCTCTGCTGAGTGTAACAGCATAGTAATAAAACAGTTTGGAAGCTATGAGTACAGAATAAGGAATTTCAGGTGGCTCAAGGCGTTGGAATATTGGGTGACATTTTAAGGCCTGATCTTTCTTTTTTTAGCTCATAATGTTCACTCCCTCCGAATGCCTTGTTCAAATCCTTGGTCTAAAAGAATCTGCCACGTTAGAGCAGGCTTTCTTCCATGAGGACTCATGATTGTCAGTGATCCCTCTGCAGAACTTCTGTCAACACAACAAACAGGCATCTGGGAACATCCTTAATGAAAGGGACACACATCGCAGATAATTAAAGTCACGTATAAAATGTGTGTTGTGGGGAGTTTTTTTCATAGCACATGAGAACTTGGGAGACTTGCAGAATTTAAATATAAAATGACCTATTTTCATAAAAGCTTTTAACTATGTTAGTACAGGTAAGCTTATGAAGTATCAAATTTTGTACCACCAGTTGAAAAGGCAAACCCAAAATATGGAAGGCTATTTTGTTATGCTGAAACACCATCAAGACCAATTTAAAGTGCTTTCAGGCTGTCTCTGAACAGTTTACTGCCTGCTCCAGACATACCTGTGTCTTTTTTACACAGATGCTGGGGATGATGTAACAGATGCATTAGATGGGTTAGGGCCTTTCCCATTTGACTATCCTCCCTTCAAAGTGACAAAGCATCAAAGAAAAAGTTCAGCCTTTCTCATTTCAGCATCGTAGAAATTATATATGGCTAATGCAGTCTATAGCAGAGACTACTAATAGCAGTCTTTTCTCAGTACGTGCAGGAGACATAATCAAAATCTGTTAAGAGGTGAAAATTACACTGAATCTTGGCTTATAACTAACTTGCTCTGATATTATGAGGGTATTGCCAGAAGGCCAATACCTTCCTGCTCTTTCATTTTATCTCATGTTACAAAGGCTAAATTTTATGTCCTCTTGGGAAGAAGATTGTTCCTTCAAAGCCTCTGAAGTCATAAAGAGCAATAGATGTGTGATCATAATAGCATACTTGGAAATATGAGAGACCTGTTGATCTCTTTCTTGTCTAAGAAATAAAGGAGTTTGTCACAATTTCACAGCTCCTAAACCACTGTCTGCTTTCTCTTTCATTTGTTTGCATTGATCGAAGATACAGCTGACCTCCTTTAATAAAGCAGCAATATACTTCAGAGGGAATGGTGACCAACTCTAATTAATTAAATAGACTTATGGAAACATGGCTTTAATTGATGAAAACATTAACTGCAGGATGCTTCCTGCAGCTGTGAAAAGATTGCTGGTTTTGTATGGAGATGTAAAAAAAAAGCACTGGCGCCACATCATCCTGTGTTGTTAAGTGTCATTTGGATTAAGTCTGGACAAAAGATGCTACCCAATGAAGAACTGCCAGACATTGTAGAAACAGAAAAATTGATTTGTTCTGGTGATTGTTTGTTGTACTGTAATAAAAGCAGTTCTCTAGTTTTCTTGTCTTTTATTCAGCAGCTAATAACAACTCCTGTCTGCAAGGTATGTGTGAAGGTAGCTCTTGGAGCTGTACACACCCACTGAGACAGACAGTCTGGGCAACTTGCTGTATGTAATCACCACACCAAGAAAGCCAAATAATACTGTGTCCCCTGTTACAGTGTAAGCTTTTAGTTCAGTGCAGAAAGACATTCACTCTTACCAGCAGTTTTTTACTTCATTATGAGAGAGAGGAACCCTCCCAGGTAGCTTTTCTCCTTTGTAGATGGAAAAGGAAGAATCCTTTTCTATTGTGTTTGCCAGTGCCTTAACTGCTACACCACATACTGAAACAGTTCTGCTTGTGGCTGGGTTTGTTTGGGGTGAAGCAACAAGTCAAAGGGAGGAAATGCAAGAAACAGAATAAAAATGGGCAATATACCCAGTTGTATTATTGCAATAGTTTGTGCTGGGGTGACATCAAGGGATTCAATTCAGGTTCTGGTATTGGGCCATTTGTACACACCCCTAGTGACACCCCTGATCCAGAAACCCACAATCTAAGATCCCATTTTGTACAAAATCCCTAGTACCTGTTTCAGTATCAAACACTAGTGTCCTGCTTTGATTTCCCAGACACTATCAACAATACAGCCCAGAATCCATACAAAACAGATTTCTCCAATACTCGTTAGGACTTCAATGACCAACCCTGTGCCAAATTTTCAACGTCTGATGTCATATGCCATTTCTGTAGCCTCCTAGAGCTTTCGTTTTTCAGTACCCACACTTGAAGCAAACACAGTAACCACTAATTGCACTAATTTCAGACTATATCACATATTTTTAATTTGTTGCTATTGCCTTCTACTCAAACGCTAGTTACAATTACCAATGGTATATTCCTTCCAAATATGAAGTTTTATACTTTTTGCATACACACTTTGTTTTACAGTCTTTTTTGTAATATGGTTTTGTAATATAGTCTTATTTGTAATCATTTTTAAATCCTAGATCAACCAGCAAGAAATTTGTGTGATATGGTATTTTAAAACTAAGGGCACTTCAGAGTGGTGATTTCACATGGGGATTTGTGAAAAGCATAATTATCACGTATACATAAATTCCAATTCATTAGTATGGTGAGAGTTCTCTAAAAGATATAATTCTGTCTGTTCTTTAAACTTAGACTGGAGTGTTTTTCTTGGCAACCAAATGGTTTCTGTTAAAATAGAAGAAAGAAAGAAGATGAACCAGCTGTATATCCATACAGCCTCTGTCACCCTCCATGTTCTAGTGCACTTCACCCAGTGAATCACCAGAAACGCAGAGCTGCTTTTCAACTTATGGAGCCATCACATACACTGTCAGGTAAAAAAACCATCAAAGAAAAATGTTAATTGTTTGGCCATGATGTAATTTCATAATTTGAAAATGAGGCTGACCCAAATTTATGTTAGAAGTTCATTGTTTTGGCAGCCCTTATTTGACACTTGATGACCTGGTCTGAGTATTTCATTGTCTCACCAAAAAATACTGAAAAGAAGTGAGCTGGTTCCCTTCCAGCTATGTGGGCCACATTCCTATATAGCCTCCTGCCCAGGAAAATCTCACTGCTTTACCACAACCTGCTCTGCAAATTCCTGATAAGGGAACCAGTGTTCTCCAGTACAGAAAGGGAGGACAAGGCCCTGACCGGCCATTGCCTTATTTCAGGTCACAAATTTTGGTAGGGGCCCAAACTGATTGTTCTTCAAACAATATTTAGCATGGCAAGGACTTGTCAATTCTTCACAAGCCAAGAAACATTAAGAGTGGAAACTGGCCTTTGAATGCTATTTTGATAATATTTGTGGAGTATTATTCTGGAAAGATGCAATAGCCTCCCCAGCACAAGTGCCATTGATAACTGCCAGAGAGAAAAGCAGCTGTGACACTGACAACACTGCAAGAAGTTTGTTGTGGCTGTGTTCTCTTCAGGGAGGTTAGTTTGTGTGCCTTCTGAAGCGGAACTTTTTCTCTATGTTTTGCATTTGTTCTGCAGTTGGTATAAAGGAAATCTAGTGTATTGTCAGGCAGGCTGAGACAGACTGACTTTAGCTTTTACAGGGAGCTAAGCACGCTTCGGATTGGCAGCTTACACATCCATGGTATTTGTGATGAACAGACTCTGGTCCTCAGAGAGAACATATATCATTTGAGGTAAAAAGCATTACATCTTTCTGAAACTCTAAGCTTATTCCAAGTTCTTTTCTCCTGAGTTTTGTGAGTTTTACATGTTCCTCAGAACTCAGGGCTGATACCAGTGGATGCCAGAGACTGACATTCAATACAAGCAGCACAAACGTTTTGTTACAGCAAACAGTAAAACCTTCCCACAGCATTTAAAAGTTAACACAATGTCTCTGTAGTGTACTTGGCTTTGTAATTTTTGTTTCCTGTCTATTACAGCATGAAATGCCTGCGTGGTGTTTACTGGCTGTTCAGTTCATTGCTCCCACAACAATGGACACTTCCAGATCACGCTGTCAAACCAGTGACAACACGGATCTGTTGATGGTTTAAATTGCAATACAAATTAAAAGCTAGTTAATAAAGTACTATAAAAGACAGGAGATAGATGATCCCTAGTGATCAGTTCTATTTTTCTTTGAACGTTCCTAATCTAATGCCATCCTAACATGCATGCTAAACTAAAGGCTATCACCGGAATGTATTTTCTTATGCAGTATCTGTATGTGTCCCCAGTGATATTTAGGTAAGAATGTAAAGTGTTCACTCCTGTCAAACGCAGGATCATTTTGTCGTAGATACAGTGCAGTTACAAGTTGCAACCCAAGGCTGTTTATACTATCACAGAGCTCTGGAAACATTTTAATGTGCTATTCTCCCTGTTATCATCTTCAGAAAACAATTTCAAGAAAGGGGTTTGATCTATGATTTGAATAAATAAATAACCTCCATTTGATTTCAACTAATCATTTCTCTTAGCATTTTGCACTAGTGGGACAGGACACTTGCTCTCATAGCTCAAACAGACACATTGCAACAATTGATGAGAACTTCCAGCCAAGTTGTGGGCAAGTTTTATATCTTAGAAGCACCAGTAGAAACATTGACTTCTGGAGAGCCAAAGGTGAGGTCCTTTGCCAGAGCGCAAAGCCGGCATTGCACACATGACCCAGGAAAATAGCACATGGAGACAAATGGAGACACCTGGTACTCAGGAGCGTACTGCTAACACAGCTGAAGAGCAGCAAGCTTCAGGCTGCTCATGCTTGGCTTAGTGCTCTTGAAAGGCATTATTGTTGACTGGGGACATAAATAAGGCGACAGAAAATTAGTGACATCTTTTGATGTTTACATATGAAAGAATGAAGCTTTTTGATTCAGTTCCTTTCACTACAGCAAATCAGAGATATTGTGAGACTGGAAAAGAGATGTTACCATGAAAAATGATTGCACTGAACCTTAATACTGGAATATTTTCTTTCAGAAAATCCCTCATGCAATCTGGGATATGCGATACTTCTCCGATTTTGTCATGATGTTGCAAACTGATCAGATCAATCTGTGGAGAGGAATTGATGGAATACTCTGTGCTTGGAGACTTGAACTAACAGGTGACAAACATAAATGCTGCTTCTTGTTAGAAATTGCTATGTGCAGCACTGCTCAGCCTATGAATCTAGTTAAAACCAAAGGGACTCTGCACACTTTCTGCAGCACATCACACACCAGCTTCCCACAGCTGGGACCTATGCAATTGTTTTAAAGGGTTTGCTGGCATGTAACTTAGCTTGGCCCAAACACTCCAGGATGATTCATAGCAGAACTGTTGATGAAAAACAGGATCAAAATACTAGAGAGTCTGAAAGAAAGGTGAGTTCACAACAAAAATAAGCCAGAATAAATTACTTAGCAGAGGAATTATTTCTAGCTAGAGCTTACCTGTCCTTATACAAAATAAGCTCAACGGATAAATTAATTTGAAATTAATTCTGTTTATTCTCATTGCTCAATCAGTAAAAGAAAATGACAAGTAATTGATTTTGGCTCTTGAAATACCTCCTGAACCCAGGAAAACATCACAATCCAAAGCCTATTTTGCTAACTTAATGAAGGAACCAGATCCAGATCATGGAATATCCAGATTAGGTCTGTTCAGAAAGACAATCCTAAATCAGATCAAATTAGCTCTCAGATATCTACAAAGTGTCTAGACATCCTGAAACAGAAAGCATTTACAAGTTCAAGACCTTCTCTGCTAATTTCTCTATGAGCTATATGGAGTGAAACTCCCAGCAGGAATATGTCCCTATGACACCAACACACCGCTGTTCGTGTGCATTCATTAAATAAAGACCTGCACAGAGATTAAACCCCTGTGGGGCAGAGGAGGTGAGGGCTGGGACAGAAATGTAGTGCTTCATCATGGGTGGCTTCTCTTTCTGCCTGTAGCCAGGGCTAAAGCAGTGGGTAGGTGCATACAAACACAGAGGTCTGATATTTGGAAACTGAGGAAGGTTCTTAGTTCAGACCCAGCTGTGCATTTATTTGATGGGAATGCAATAGCTGTTTGAAGCGTTCCCAGAACCCATTAAAGCCTGAAGAATGCCCCAACACTTCAGATTGCAGGCAGTCTAAGCACTCAGAATGGACACAATAATGAGAGCTAGCAATCTATACTTAAAAAAACCCCTCTAAGCCCTAATGCTACAACAAGACCCAAATTTTCTCATGATCTGTCCAGCCTTTTGTGTGCTGTCCTCTCTAAGTGCTGTTCAGCAGCATATTTCTTATTTTCCTGTGGGAGGACTGTTCCCTTGGCTACCAATACCGGCCTCTAATAGTTGGCATTTGGGCACTGAGAGATAACAGGATGAAAACATGGCTCAGGTTTTTTTTTCTTTCCTGCAGGAGCAGAGGAAACACAACTGGACAGGTTTCTGGGAGGCAACTGCTTCAGGTGATACCACTGCATCGAGTTACATGAATTTGCCTTGCTGCACCCTTCCCCTCCAGGTGCTGCTCTAGAAGATCTCTGTCTTTCTGCTGGCTACTGCTTTGTCAGAGAAGTGCTAATGGGAGGTGAGGTTTGGGGTTCATTCCTCTGCCCTCCTGCACAGGAGAGCGCACGCTGCCTTCAGCTGCTCCAGATGGATGTATTTCTCATTAGTTACATGCACCCACAGCAGCACATCGTGAGGCATAACATGCACAACCAGTCTCAAGCTAACAGGAGGGGCAGGTCACAGCAGACACAGCTAACACCTAGCAGCTATAATCACTGTCTCTTCAGCTTTCTGGCTTTCTGAATTAAGGACATTGTTGCTTTTGCGTTAAAGGAATGAAAGTAGCCTTGTCTCCTCTAGAGAAGGTAAGGTCCTGCCTTCATTTGCCATCAAGTGCTCCACGAAACTCTGTTTCATTAAAGCATCTGTGCAGTGACCTTTGCACAATAATCTGCTCTCTGTAGTCCCTCCATACTCTGAGGCTGCTCTTATTTAAATTACTGTTATGCTGAGGGAATCAAATACATCTTTTTCTCTACTGAAGTGCCTGGAGCAAACTAATGACCTTCTGCAATCATGACAAGCAACAAAGGGACCCTGATTCAGAGGGCAAGGTGAGGCTTGCTGTCTCTATGGAAACTGGAGACCGATCAAATGACAGGGCAGATGAGGTCCATCAGACGAACGGAAACGATTGGATCACAGACAAAAGTTGATAATCAATGAGGCAATATATGTGGTAGTGGACAAAGAGTTATACACTGTGGTGATATGTAATCACCAAATCCTGTGGCACAGAAAAATTCAGTACTGACACCACTAATCTGTACTGGGCAAAAAAAAAGGAAAAGTCACAAATATGGGAAGGCTGTACCACTTTTATGTTATTCTTTTCCCCCAATTTTCTGTTATGACTATACCAGAGAACTTCGTGAACAAATCTGATAATTTAGAGATGCCTGGTGCACATACTGAATGATCCCATCTTTTTAGGCAGGGCTGCTGGCTTTGCCTGAAAGGCTCAGAGGAGAAAGCCTGGTGAAAGATGGGAGGCACTGGTGCAGGAGCTGCATTCAGGTTTTAACTGTTTTCCAGGAATTTGCACCTTTCCTACCTAGTTCATGAACAGAGGGATGGTGATTAGCAGACTGATTTGCTGAGGCTACAGGACCTACTTTGCATTTCTTGTTGGGAAGATGTGAAGGCTGAAACCTCTCTTTTCAGAAGCCAAAGACTATAGGGTCTTGCTGCACAACAAGCAGTAGAGTTCTCCTTCATTTTGGTGTCCAGGAGCCGTAACCAAAGAACAGCCCCAATCCAAGAGCATGGAAGTGCTGGGGGTTCAGTGAGTGGGTCCATCGAGTTAGGCAACCAGCCCAGACTGTGCCAGCTCGTATCTTCCTATTCAACAAACTGAACTCTCCATTTTATTTCTGCAAAGCCTCTCTCTATATTTGTTTTGCAGGCGTAGCTATTTCCCAGTGGTCCAGTCCTTTGTGATCACCCATGACCCGGGGCTCTATTTTTCCTAGTTTGTTCAAAAGGCATCAGTTCCAAGCATGCCCCAGCCTTGGTCAGGGCACAGCAGTGCACACTTAACATCAGGCATTGCTTTTCAACATGTTGGCCACTGCTTACCAGAATTCTATCATGAAAACATTGTATTTAGATGCAGAAGTCATGCTCTCTTCATTCTTGCGGATGGCACAAGGTAATTTAGTATGAATGCTCTCTTGGAGAAATAAAATTTTATTGCAGTATGAGCAATATTAAAATGCACCACATGGGGATACTAATACACATATTAATAATTTATCTGCTATGTAGAAACCTGGGCAAATTGAGCTAGAAGGGACCTTGCAGTTAAGCAGTCTATTTCCCTGTCCCAAGCCAGATTTATCTGTATTTTTCCTGACAGCTATCTGCCCTTTCTAACCTCTGCTGGAGGCTTCGCAGTTGCTGCAGGCAATGTTTCCCTGTGTTCACTGATCTTTCCAGCAGAAAGCTCATATTTATCATGCTGGATGAAAAGCTGTACATGAGCCAGCAGTGTGTGTTCGCAGCCCAGAAAGCTAACCATAACCTCAGCTGCATCTAAAGAACTGTGACATGCAGGTCAAGAGAGATGATTCTGCCCTTCTACTCCACTCTGGTGAGACCTCACCTGGAACCTTGCATTGAGTTCTGAAGTCCTCAGCACAGGGAGAACTCTACTCTTCTACTAGTAATAAGAATTGGCCCAGATTTATTTTTCATCTGTGTCAAATTGTAACTGTTCTTCATTTTTATTGTTTGTGCTGTCATCACAATAACATGCTAGAAATTAACTGCTTTATTTATTTATTGGTAAGAAAAGAGATTTACCTGCCAAGTGATATGCTGCTACTTTTGCACCAGTACAAAGACTGCATCAAAAATCCTAGCCAGCTGACTAATGTCTGGAATCAGAGAAAAGGTAAATGGTGGAAACCTGCTGCTCCCAGTTTCTCTCCTAGCACAGGTGCTAGAATGTGCATTACTTCCTCATGTTATTTAAAGTACTTTTATTTGAAAATGAAAGCTCTGCAGTGCTGTGGCCCAGTTCCCCAGAAAAGAGAGCCCATGGCAGTGTCCATTGCTGGCACAGACAGCCCTGTGCTTTCACTTCTCTAGGAAGCACAGCCAATAGGTCAAAGCTGTTGGTCTGATAAGCAGCCTGAGATGGTTTCCCAGCCCTAATCTGGTAAATGAGCCTCTAAAGGTTTGTTTGATGAATATGTTGAGAATACATTGTCCTCTGCAAAGATGGCTTAGTACATAATTTTTTTTTCAGCCAAACCCTCCCATTTTCAGACAAAAGAAACTGGAAGAAGCTCAGTGAGGACCAGGTGAAAACAGAACTCTCTAAAAAGTCTCCCGGTGTAAGCCAACAGCTCAGCCCATTTCCTTCCAAGCACCTCAGTTAGCAGGTCTCAAATCCCTTTGACCAACACAATGCTCTTAGACTTCCAAGGCATAAAACACCAGATCCCATTTGCACATCCTGCTATTTCCTCTTTGCATTAAAACTCTGAACTGCCCTTCTCAGGTCAGTTCTGCCTCCTCACTCTCCTCAGAGGGTCTTCAGTTACATATATAACTGAATTAATATTCACTTCATCCCTCGTGCCTCAGAGTTCACAATTTAAAATCCCAAGTGCTAGCTTGGTAGCTCCAGCAAACACTAGAATGAACTGCCAGACTCTCCGTAACTCCTTGCTTTGGGCCTCCCAGGCACAGTTGTAGGAAGCATCTCCAACTGTGGGATGCTGTCCTTGGACATAACAGACTGATGGCTCCAGTCAGAGATCCAGGGCTAACAGACTGTTGTTTCCATTTAGCTCAACATTATGATTTATTGACACAAGTAGCAAACAGCCTAATGAAAAGAAAAGCTGCAGAAACATTTTAACATTGACTCAAAAGAAAAATCAATATGTTTTTATATATCAGAGGGGGCAATCTCCATTAAAGAGCAGAGGGATGAGACAATTATCTTCTTCATACTTGCTAGGATCCCATAGCTTTTAGCATGTTCTAGTCTCTGCCATAAGCATCTCTTTCTAAAGCGCTCATGCAAGAGATCAGCCCAATCCACCTGCCTTTACTGGCACCTGGAAACACACAGACCCTGCTGGGGAGGCAACTTACCCCAAAATGACTGGAGGAGCTGCAAAGAAGAGAAAGATTTAGGAGGATTTTTACCTATGAACCGTTCAGAGAGACTAGAAGATGCTGCGAGGTTCAATTTGACCATACTGACACAGTTACATGGTTGCATTTGCTTTCTTAAAAAATGAAATTACATTGATGGGTTTTCTGGTTCCTCTGATTGCCAGGATACTGAATGGGGCCAATTCAGAGCAAATAAACAATTTTAAGTGCAGCGCTTTGTGCTGGTGTCCTTGTTAAAAAAAATAAATCAAAAGTAATAGTGTTAGTCATTAACAGCATCTTTGTCTTGTGATTACTTACGATTTATTTTACTGAAACGAAAATCTATTGGGACATCACTGCTAGTAATTTCACTGATTTTCTCCTGGAACCAAAAAATACAATGCATTAAACTGAGGTGAGCAACAACTCCATCAAAGAAGGCAGCAGGCTTTGCAGTAGTGTACAAGCGGCACAGACTACCCTCGCTCCTGACCAGCGAGTGCAAGGTTACAGTCTCTTCCCAATTGCTGGTCAGTCATATAGCCTTTTTCTACAGCAAAATCTATGTAAAAGATGTGAATTGCAACATTTTGTGTAACAGCTACATGATAAAATGGTACTTTTCTTTACTGTAAACAAGGAACTCTTGATGTGGCTCTGGTCATGTATTGCATTTTGCATCTTAAATGGCTGTGGTGGCAGACTACAAGACTAATAGTAAGTGTGGTAAAGAGGGTAATATTGACTAAGAAAAAGTGCTAACCTAATAGAGACCGCAAAATCACCAGCAGACTCACTGCCAAGTTCACAATGAGCTTGGAAGCCACAGCTCTACAAAGGTGTAAACACATCTGCTGTTTCTCGTAGTGCATGGTCTGTAAAGCATCGTGGCAGCCCTGATAACACAAGAAGTAGCAATGTGTTAACTAAGATATGCAAGGCATACATTAAGGGAACACTCGAAGAAGGCAGGTTGTCCTACAGAGTCAAAGTAATACTTGTACTTTTGCTAGTGCCTCAGAGAAAAGACACCGGTGTTCCAACAGAGCAGATGGAGAACTGTCAGGTGTGCACAGGCCTGTTGTGCAAGGAATTCCAGTTTCTCCTGCTTGATACGTGCCAGGCAGTCCCTGAAAGCAGCGGCACAGACTACCCAGGGTGCCTGAGCAGGACGTGCCAGGACCATGTGCGGTGTCAACACAGGGGCATTCATGGCAAGCAAGGAGAACTTGTACTTCTGAGAACTTATCTATCTCCATTACTCTGCTGAACACTCTGCTTTAGCATTACTGCCTCAAAAATCTTACCAAGGTCTCTCCTTTCACCCACCAGTTAATGCTATCTTGGCAAATCATCTGTAGCAACATCTTTGCTGAATGTTTGGCCCCGAATGCAGCTGTACTACCCAAAAAATCTAATCCACAAGATGCTGCAGTGCCAGTCTTCAGAGAGGAGGCAAACTGACGTGTTTACACTCATACCTCAGCTTACAGAGCAGACATCACTATATAAACATATTGTTCATCACATATAAACACATCGTTCATGATACACTGTATATAAAACATCAGGTCTAATTGAACATGCTCTACAATCAGTTCTTACTCGCTCTCTGCAAACTCAATGGAAGTCAAGATGACCCCATCTATTTTAATTCCTGAGACTAATGTTGCTTCCCCTCTTTCATTTACATGAGTTTATCTCGCCCACCCTTGAAGGGGAAATGCTTCAACCCTGCAGTCTGATTAGCAGTAATCAGAAAACATTCACACCTGTGTGTAGGTAGTGGGAGGCTTTTCAATTAGAAATGGATTTTAAGAACATAATGTCTCTATTTCGAAAGGACAAATGCATTTTTCAACAAATACATGCTATAAAATTCAATTATGTACCGTGTTTCTTCAAGGACAGTAATACTATCAGAGAATCAAGTATCTTAACTGTGGAAGGGATTAATTTCTGCTCTGTGGAATAAAATATATTCAAAGCCACCATAGAAGTACCCGAGAGCTTTCCATGGGGAGTATACTAAAACAGCCAGTGCTTATCATCTGTGCAAAACCAGGTTCTTTTTTGATTGCTTAGTTTGGGTCTAAAGCACAGGTCCAGGGACTGTGGTGTGGGGACCTGCACCTGACACAAAGCAGCCTAGAAAGCACTGAAGCAAGGCTGTGCATGGAGAAGCAGGATGATTACTTCTGAAGAAAGCAGATTGGCGAGGAAGCAGTGCCTAACTAAGATAAGAGGTTTTCATTCATTTTGTTTCTGAGTCTTTGCTATCTTTAATGCTTGTTGAAATAAAACAATTTGGAAGAAAAATCCTTCCCGATAGTTTAACATTCTCACCTTCCAGTTAAATTCTAAAGATGTTTTTGCTCCTCATTTGTCACGTTCCCAGTAAAGCCAGAAGAAGGCAAGATTTAATGTTCCTGTTACACCTAAGTGTAAACTGTGAGCAGAATTATAATCAACATCTACAGTCCTCTTTCATATGTTATAAAAAAGCTTAGAAAAGTGCATCTGTGCACTTCTGTTTCCTTTTCACATTGTCTTTCACCTCACTGCTTCTATTTCTCTAACTAGAAATATAATATAATTAATCTATTCCTCAGGGCTCTTGTGAAAGATTCATCAGTTACTATTTATGCAGCAAAATGGAATAAGTGGTGTATAAGTGCTAAGCAACATTATTGTTCTCTTCCTCTTTATTAGCACATCAGGTACATCTCAAGTAGACCAGAGACCAGAGAAACACAGAAATTAACTGGCCTTAATATAAGGCAAATAGGAATGGCAACATGGCCACTAGAGAGCTACTAATTAAAAATGTTTGATGTGGATGAGGTCTGATGTCTAACAAAACAACCCAGTAAATTTGGCAGAATGAAATATATTTACTCATTTGAGCAGGTGTTGTCTGTAGTATAGAAGCTCTGAGAATGTTTCTAAATTAAATATGCTTCATGTTTCCATGTGAGTTGTGCTTTGGAAACTACACATAGACACAGGAAACAAATGAGATCCACAAAGAATCACTGCAGAGGTTTCCTGATATTAGAGTGCAAAACTTACTGGCTGCTTCAGTTGGACTCCTGTTCAAGGAGTAGCCACTATGGGAGGAGAGAGCCATGGATGAGCAAAGGCACAGCTCTGCCCTGGAGCCCTGTGCTGGAAGAGGAAAAACAGAAAGAAAGATTAAAATCAGAATAAAGACAAATTCCAGAAAAGAAGCCCACTGGATTGCATCATGGCTGTGGATGAAGAGCAGAGGTGAGCAGAAGCACAGCCTGTTGAGCTGGGTGAACCCTCCAGCTCAGAACTGAGTGTACAGCACCTATGGCTCCTTTTGCCGTACAGCTCACTGCCAAAGGGAGTCCCCTGAAGCCCTTGCACTGGAAGAGTCATTCTCTAGCCCGCCTTCACTTAAATGCTGATTCCTTCCCCTTCTGTTTTTTTCATCATCAACAAAACCAGCCTTTCATTGCCCCAAGCTCTACCCACCGCTTGATCATTTGCATCTTCATCATGGCTCTGTAAAATGCACCATCCTGCTCCAGCAACATTTGATATTGGAGCACAGAAAGGTGATGTAGTGTAAAGAATTGTTATCAGATTTACTCTGTCTTGGAGGAGCTTTGCCTGGAGCTGCCATACTCTGAGCCAGACTTGCAAGCAGGGGCCTCCTGTTCTTTGCAGTGGCTGAGGGAAAGCCATGCACCCTGGCTACTGCCTCCAATTTTGCCACATTGATTCAGGAATCTAAATTATTCCTAATATCACTGGGACTTCTAGTTTGTCCATCTCAAAGTCTTCTCATCTGGTCCATCTCAAAGCACAGATGGCAGCTATGTTTTTACACCTGCCCAGAATACCTTGGCCTTTGCTTTTGGAAGAGCTTGCCTTCACTTTGAAATTTTTCATGATGCAGCACGGTGCTATTTTCTAGCTGAGGCTGGCATGAACAGTGCACTTAAGCTGAAATAGTCTAGCAGAAATAGGCTTTTTATACTGCATGACAGTCTGACAGAGAAAATTGCTGTGCTTCTCTTTTATGAAAATGTTGCAGAGCTGTAATCATAGCTGCTGCCTGCTCAGCCGTGCACTAGCACCCAGCTGGGCACATCAGCAAAGGTGCAAAGGCAAAAGGTGAACTTTGTGCAGAGGTTATTGCACTCAAACCTCTATTCTGGGAAAATAAAAACACATATGGAACTAAAATCAGTCTATGAAACCAAATTTGCTTTTCTTTTCCAGAAATCACAACTTCATAAGAGCATTCTGCTGGACGCAGCCTTCACTTGAAGGGAGGTCTTTTTTTCCTGCTTATGCAGATGGGGATTTGAAGCACCTTTTCATGGAAGTCATTTAAGATGGGTTTATTCAAGGGGCTATTCCCTCATAGCTCCTGGCTGGAGTGGTTTGGCTCTCTGCACAAGAAGCTCTTCCCTGAATCCCTCCACATCACAACAGCCTGTCCTGCTTTTTCCAACCTTCAGCTAAAGCTGTTTGCTGCCAGGGTGAATCTACAGTGGATGACTTGCAAAATGGCAATCTGTTACTGAAGGATGTTAGGTTCTACCAGCCCTGTGGTGTTTTTTTCATGAAGGAGTATCTTCCAAACAAACCAATTAAAAATGTGCAGCCAGGGAAGGAATAAAGATTATGGAAGAAAAACAACTTCACACGACATCTAGAATTTAGGTACTTGGCCTTCCATTTGACCAAATTGAGGCCCTGTTTTACAGACTCACTGTACTGAGTTACAGTATTTACTGAGTTACAGTGCATTTAGACAAGATACTAGGAAGAAATTTTTCACTGTGAGGGTGGTGAGGCACTGGAACAAGTTGCCCAGAGAAGTCGTGGATGCCCCAACCCTGGAGGTGTTCAAGGCCAGGTAGGATGAGGCTTTGAGCAACCTGGTCCATCGGAAGGTGTCACCACCCATGGCAGAGGGGGTGGAATTGGATCATCTTTAAGGTCCCTTCAAACCCAAATCATTCTATGATTCTATGATTTTACTAATTCATGTAGTAATGTCTAAATCTGAACCTGACGTACCTCCTAATGCGACAGAATTTCATTATACTCTAACATGCAGTCACACCATCCCACAGCTCTACTTGGATGTCCCACACTGCTTGTGGTTTAAGTGTTAAATGCCCCACCCCTACCCCTGCTACTCTTAGTTGAGAGGTGCGCCTATGTACCAGAGCCACCTCCACATTCCCTGTTCGATTACTTTGTTGGAGAACAGCAGGAGCAAGGAGAGCATCAACAGGCAAAGTTACTAGCATGGTAACTTTTGAACCCTTGGGTACCCATGGGTACTTTTGAACCCTTGCTGACTCATATCAGTACCAACAGATGTTTGTTTGTTTAGTTTCCTGCTGATTTCAGTGACGTAGGATCAATACAGTACATTTATCAAAGTGCAAGTTGATCAGCATTTGATGTCTTTCATAAACATTCATGGGAACTGAGAGAGGTGGGCAAAATCTTTATGAATCTCTGCTTTTCAGTGTTTACCTATTGTTAATGGTAAGCACATTGCAATCTTGCCACTTGAGATCCATCTTGCTTGCCTATAAATGTCTATAAAGCAGGCCTGTGCTCCAAGGCAGCCACCTGCGTCCCTTCCAACAGCAAATAGCAGGAACACATGTTGCTACAGGGTGAAATATCTCTTCTGGGCTGGGATGAATTGTCAAGTGCTGGTTGCTGTCTATTATTTCCAATGGTTACAGGAGAAGTGTGGACAAAAAGCTGAAACCAGCTAATTTTTAGATATTTATATGTTTATTTAGATATTTAAAAGAAGGCGAGACAAATTTACCTTTGCAGTGGCATCTGTTTTGCTTTATTTCTAAAAGATCCATTTAGTTTTACAAAACACAAACAAGATTCTTGCTTTCAGGACAAAGCCAAGAAGACTAAAGAAATTTCCTTCCCACATTGGCACATTGTTCTTCTTTCCTAGTCACCTACTGCTGGGTTTTTTTAACCTCCTTTCTTCAAGGCACCTGATAGTGGGCACTCCCAGGTAGCTGCTGGATTGAAATTCAGCAGTTCTAATGTTTGCAATGAATACTGAATCATGCATGGGCACACTGCTGAAAAGTTTACATTTTTCTATTCCTTGCCCTTCCTCGATCACTAGTTCAAAAGAACATCTCCTGTTCCACCAGTCTACACTGCAGGGAGCCAGTACAGAAGTTGTGTTGGGCTGGTTTCTCCTTGACTGGCTTTTGCTTTTAACAAGAGCAATGTATGCAAACCCCTACTCCTGCATAGTGCTCTTTTTATGTGACAGTTCCTCGCAATCCTTACCTAGAACTGCTAACTGAAAGGAGGCCCTAATAGTTAACACCATTTCTACCAATTATGCAGTGAAGGACAAAAACCTCTAGTCTTTGAAAAATAAGAGACCAATTGTAGCAGTAATTGTTATCTGCAATTAGTGCACAGGACTCCCAGAGGAATACGTAAAGGAAGATCGTATGTTATAGTCCTTAGCTGGTGCCTTTTAGATATATTTTCTGTGCTGCTACTACTGCTTAGCCAGCAGGGTTTGGGTTGGGGGGAATGGTTTGGGTGAGGGAGTTTGCTCATGTAAACTTAAATTAGCCTGAGGGGTGTGTGTTTTGATTGGTTGGTTGGTTTAACCTTGAACATTATATGATTCCATCTTTTTTTCTCATTCACATTTACTTTCTTCTGGCTGAAAGCAGGTGAAGGGAGATGGGGAGCATACGGGGAGGGAGACAGCACCGTGTCTGCCAGGGTTGTTCTCTGCTGGGGAAAAGTGACAGTCAAAACTGCTGAAGTGTTTTATTGGCTCCCGAGTGAGCACCATAATTTAAGCAGTATTTCAAGAGAAACCACAGGGAATTAGAAGACCACTGAGACTGACAGCTCCAGCGGGACATGTGGAAATGATTACGAAAAACTGGATTGACAAGTCTATGGACAAATATGGTTGAGCAGGAGATTGCCAATGTAGCTCTTGTAGAGAGGTCTCCTACGAGATGAGTGCAAGCTCCTGGCAGACAAACCATGACAAAGCATCTAGTAATGATCTTACCCAACCTTGACACTAACATGAAAAGCACTCAAAGTGCTTTAAAACAGTAGGTAATTTGTGCTAGAAACTAAAGGGCTGTGGTTGAAGGGCAGGAGGATACATTACCTAAGTACTGCAGCTGGCACAAGCCTAGCCTCAAAAGCAAGTAGGTGATAAGAGAAGGATTTCCAAAGGAGGCTGGGAGCAGGATTGTATAATGAGGTTACGACACGGACATGATGAAATAATTAAAAGTCTTTAAGATCATGCTAAAGAAACTGGAATAGAGAACTTAGTTCTTAAGCTTCTTAAAGTGAAATCAACTATCCCAGTGTCACTAATGTTCATATGCATAAAAGGATGCTTTTATTTTATAATAATAAATTATTTGTTGACTAGCCTCCTCATCTGCTCCCTGGTAATTTAGATTTATGGCATTTACATCTTTTCATTAAAGAAATTATTATTGCAGCTTTCCCCTGATGACAAAAGAAAGTTGCCTATTGTTCTTCATGTTAATACTATCATTTTAAAATGTCTAAGATTTTTTTCTATTCAGTTGAACAGGGAATATGAATGGCAAAATTGAAATACATTTGCATTGCATAAAATAAAGATGAAATCACTTTTGTAGAGTCTTGACACACAATTAGTCAGAATTTTTTAAATTCCCATATTCCCAAAGTATACCTGTACACACTGAGGACCAGTAGTTTGTTCAAAGGATAATCTACTTCATTATTATTTATACTGGCTACTGAAATTATATGCTTTCTTCTCTTTCTAGGAAGGTTCTGGATAATCTGAAAGGATTGTAGGCAAATGTTAGTTCCTGTGAATATAACTCATCACCCAGTATTAGAAGCTTTCTCGTGCCTTTCCTTGAGAGGATAAGAATTTTGTGCCCAGTGTTATCAGAGGCTGCTGGTTCAGTCCTATAGGAGGACTACACATGGTCCTTTATGTAATCTGGCAGATACATTAAAATCCTAATAATTAGAGCTAATTTATAAATTCAGGAACAAAGTAACCTTCTCTATGACCTGCCCTGCAGTACTATGTACAGTATCTTACCCATTGTTTGTGCTTCAAGTTCTTTATTTCATGCTGGTGATCAAGTCCACAGTGGTGATTAGAAATCCCAGCAAACCTAGAGAATTTAGGTAGGAAGAGTCAGAGGCCTGGTGTGTTCAGGGAGGTAACTGGAGAGCAGTTGTCACTGGTAAGTGGACGTGAGGCAGTGGCAGCACTCAGGATTCACACTTGGGCACCTTCTCTTGCAATCCTCTGGCACATTAGAATGAGACTTTCTCAGCTTTTTCATGAGTGGTGAAATGGAGAGATTATCTAATTTATTAATTGTCTGGAAAGAGGAAAAAACTCAACATTGCTACAGTTCTGTTGAACAATTTGTTTTTCATGATTTCCATATTGCTCATTAATTCATACTCTCAGTTGTCCTTCACATTCCCCATGAATTCACATCACTCCAATCTTTTAAAATTTTAATTGAATGAGGCATTTTTTTTCTCAAGTAAATCTAATTGTTCTGAACTGGACTTGATAATCTTAAAGGTCTTTTCCAACCTAAACAATTCTGTGAATTTGGGAGCCAGATACAACTTGGTACGTCACTAATATGCCTCAACACTCTTCAGTTTTCATTTAGCCACCAGGGAATTCTTTAGTGTCTGAGAGTCAGTTTTAATTACATGCTTTTGTTGGAAAATCTGTTTTATTTCAGTCTTTTACCATTCTGAGGCACATAAACAAGACTGGAAAAATTGAACTCCTGTTTGAAAAATGGGCATTGGAAGACAACATGCATACCCCAGCAGATCAAGTGCTTCTTGTGTATCAATTAAAAATCACATGGTGCCCAAACTTGCAGCATTGTACTCCCCCAAATACCAAACCATTAGGACTGTATTCTGCAGTTGTGCTAAGGGAGTTACAATACAGTTTGTATGATAATTGGTATGTTTAATAATGTTATATTTCACTTAAAGAAAGCACCTAGCAAGATGAATCCTGTCTCCTCTTGTATTAATTCATAGTAAGTGAGATTTTGAATTGCATTCAGGTATCTGGAGGTGCAACAAAGTGCTTAATTCCCATGGTTTTGTGGAGAGGTAAGCTACGGTCTGTTTTATAAGCCTCACTTCAACTTCCATAAGACTGGCCCATCTTTCTTTTCTCTTCTCCAGTTCTCTGAGCTCTCCCAGCCTGTGTTTGAGGCTGGCTGTGAACCATATGGCTATGACAGCACAGTCCTGAGCTGAGCAAATGCAGATATCAGCACAGAGTCAGGGCTTTGCTAACCCATTGTTTGGAGATTATAATTTCCTAGTATGCACAGAGTGAGATCATGTCTGCTTATAAAAATGTGTAGGCAGACTGTTAGGTATCAAGGTAATGCCAATTATTCCTCCAAATTGCTGGCACACAGAGTGAAGCTGAGATTAAAAGCAAATTTGGCTTTGACAGTCTGCTCATGTGTTGTGCTGTTCAGAGCTCAGAAAATGTTCTCACAGCTACCAAACCCATAGGGAATCTACTTATTCTGGCTATCGGGCCCAGGACCATAAATCATTGTATTAGAAATAAGTAGCAGTGAAAACCATCAATATTATTTAAAATTGTAGAGCTCTTTCTCTATAGAATATACAGTTGCCACAGGGATGAAGCACAGCTTACGGATTTGGGATGTACCTGTGTCATGGCAAAGAGAACCTGGGCTACCGAGTAGATCCAGAAGATTTTGGTGAGCCAGCTTAGTGGGAGCTCGCTGGTATTTTCTTAGCCTCCTGTGCTGACTCCATCCTCCAGCTATGGATTGTACTTCTCTGGAGCCCCTGAAGAACACGGAAGCTGGAAAAAAACAGGGCATCAATTCTTATCAATCCTCCATCTACACTTTCATCATGGTTAGATGAAAGTGTCCCTTGCTATCAGTACTCTAAGTGTTTCCCAGTGCCGGTCTTGTATGGGAGAGCACAAACTGAGCAAAAAATATCATCCTTCTTTCCTGGTATGAAAAAAGGACAAAATGTTTTCCAGTTTACTTATGTGGAGAGCACAGCATCTTGGTAATTAGTAGTTCAGGGATTTCTCATTCTGACAGGTTTAATGAATATTAGTGATGTTGAGGAACACTGCTGTGAATCGCCAAACACTGTTGTAGTTATTTGTAAATGAAAATTTTCAATCTACTTCAGGCACTGCAGATTAAAAAAAGTTGTTTATTAAGTAGTATCGGGAAAAATATAAGCCTTTCTTATAAGCCCCCAAAAGAAAACAGGGGTAAGGTTTTACGTATGCTATTAAAGAATATGATCTTCAGTTATCATTTAATGTCTTTGTGAGCCACCCTATAACATTCCAGTACTGCTAATGCCATGGTATTTGATCAGTTTGCATAGCAGCAATCATACTAACACAGCAAACAGTTTTGCCCTGTAATGTTTCCTCCTAAGATTTTCTCCTAGATCAGTATTCACATAGGTAACTTCTTTAAAGTTCCTAGATAGAAAAGCAACAGCAGCATAATGGATAATCACAAGTGAAAGCAAGCCAATTCCAGTTTTAACACGGATTCAAGCCTCTTCCCAATGCCTCATATTTTACACTTTTGCCTACACCAAGCTACCAATCACAAATAAAAAGCAGTCCTAAGTCACCCCTGACTATATGATGAGATATTCATGAAAATAATGAGACTTTAAAGTAACTGTTTATGTCCATGGAGTTTGGCAGGGGCAAAGATCCTAGCACACAGATTTGCAATTCCTTCTCACCAAAAAAAACAAGCAATATCTATTCTTTTACAGTTTCCAGAAGAATGTTTATTATGAACTTGGGATTAAGGCCAATGTGGTCACAAACAAATTTGTAAAGATGAAGTAATTGTTATTTGCTGAAAGTAATTGCTTCCACTTATGATTACCATAGCAATTAATGTAATTCTCAAAAATACTCATGAGAATTATAACGTTACTGGAAAAGAACAGCAAACAAATACCGTTGTCTGCTCCAGAAAACAGAATAGTACCAAAACTGGTTCATTATATGGACAGCAGGAGACCATTGTCCTTGGCACTTCCCTTTCTTGTTTTTAAATGCTTGGCTTAGCCAAAGTTATGAGAGTCAATTAGATGCCGTCACTTAGCAACCATAACTGGGTTTAGACGCAAAGCACTCTAGAACAGACAATACTTGACTACTAAACATTACCATTACGGCATACTCAGGACCATTCACTTCTGTTTAGAAGTGGGGAGACACTGGCACAAAAAACAACGGATGTACCTTTCAAAAGTGTTGACATCCAATTTTTTTTCAACCTACTAGAGGAGTTTTATCTTCCCCTAACTTCCCACCTTTCTGTCACCGACATAGATAAGTCTTGAAGAAGTCTGAGTTAGTAAAGACACAGGTAGGTACCTAAGGGTGTCTTAAGGCATCTAGTTGCTAATGTCACCAAAGGCAACTGCAGCAAAATACCTACATACTGTTGTTAATGTAACAGTGGACCCATTCTTCTGTATGTTCACATGTATCATTTGGATGCTTCTACCTGGGATGTCCTTGGATGAATAGGAAGTTCTGAATGAAAAGAGTATTACTAAAATTCTACATTTCCTGTAAATTATGGGACTTTGGTACTTCAAAAGCAGTAGACACAGCAAACACTGGTGACAAAAGCGTTATTCCTTTGTATAGAAGTAGTTCAGCAGTTCCTTTCCCCTCTCCCAGAAAAAGTCCTGACTTGGTGGATTTATGAAAAACTCACAGTCCTTTCTCTATGCACTCTTGTAACACACTGGAAGGGCTGGGGAATGGAGTGGGACTATACAGCACTAAGCACAAATGAGCAGGCATTCTGTTCCAGACCTCAACATGTCTGCAGTGCAAATAATTAAATATAAATTGAATTTTAGAAAATAAAGCATAGAAAGGAGAGAAGTGGCTAATTCAGAAGGATCACAATGCTTAGTTAAGACTCAAGGGCTAATTCTGATATTGTTTAGAGCCATTCATATCAGGGGCTCTGAAAGAACCAAGGCTAACCGGTGGAGACAAGGGCAGTATCAGGCACCTTCTGCTTGCAGTTGTGACTTGACAAAAGCACTCTTGAATCACAGACACTGAGCACAGGACTCAGAGCTATGCAGCATCTTCCAAGAGTGAGTCAAGTGTGTATTTTCCTAGGAGTTTAAACACAGACTTGAAAAAATGCTTGACGGATATTACAGAAGCTCCCCATGGAAGCAGAAGCCCAGCATAGCTGGGCTGAGAGCACTAACGGATGAGGAGGCTTTCACTCTGATAGTCTAGCATCCAGCTGAACCCTTTGGTTCTGAAAGACTGAATAGATGTAGTTGAAAATATCAGTAGCCAAGTATTTCTCATTACTTTTTTGCTGCAGAAAAATGCTTAGGAAAATAGAGGAAATTAATTTGGCTGGGGAACGCGATGCTTGCCTTTTAATCTTTTAGTATACTGTTCAGCCTCAGTACACAGAAAAATGTCTGAATATATTCAGTGAGGGTCCAAGTCTCGGCTTGTCACACTAGGCAGCAAAGCCACAACTGTCTAAAATGTGCCGCTGCTGTTTGGGGAAGAGCTGCTCCCTGCTGCTACATCACTTTGCCTTATCTCTGGCAGTAGTGACCTGCTTATTGAGCATTACCCAGGGATCTAGCTTCACAAACATCATCTGCCAGGGATGCAGGCAGGCATCAGAAAGGGAGGCACCAGAAACAAAGTGGAACCTGCAGCTATGGGCCCTTCTCCAATCTCCTGTCCAGTTAAGTTCCTGATTAGATACCTGTTATGTGCATCTTGTGTGTAATTTTTTTCTGTGCTACCCATCCACAGCTATTGTACCAAGCTGCCCTAATGCTGGGGATCCTTCTCCATGCTTAAAGGCCAGTAGCTGTGAAGCTCAGTTTCTCCTCATGGAGTAAAGGATTCTGACCTGCAGGAACGGGCACAGAATCAATATAGCCAGTAGAAGTCTAAGAAATGCTTACAGTCATGTCTAATGGCACTCTTTGCCTTCAGAATATAACACTCAGAGCCCCTGGGAGCTGCAGTTGCAGCAGAAACAGCGAGGTGAGAAGTTATCACTTCCATGTAAACAAGCAATACTCTGTAAAACTGCTTTCACTGAGTGGCTACTTACGGTTTGAAGGTTTCTATGGTTTTGTGTTTTGAAAATGAAATTAGTACAAGATCCAATGACATTCTTAGAATAGTAGACATGTATTAATTATGTTCTAATAGAGAAACAAGATGGCATTTAAATTGCTTCTAATAACTGCAGCATGAAACTACTACAATTCTTTATGCTAAAATAAGAAACAATGACTGTAATGATATTTTTGCTTTATGAAGAGATGCTGTTCTTTTTAAACTTATGCTTCTTATTAGCACAAAATAATGGATAAGCATTGACCTAGTTCTCAGGCTTAATTAAGTTTAACAATGTGTTAAGTCTGTTTCTTAAGTGCCATAGAAATGTGTGCTCCTTTTTCCTTCCAGTTCCTCTTAAGCATGTTTAGCACCTAGAAACTTGTTCTATAAACAGCTGTTAAGTCTTTCACAGTGTAGGTTCATATTCTTCCTAGTCATTAGACTGGAAAACCTGTGTGTTTCCCAAACATTTGTTAAAATATTCCTCCAAATCACTTTCAAGCTGTCCCTTAAAAAAAACTCAGAAGAGCTTAGATTGCAAAAGTTACCAAGGATTAGTCTAACCTTTTTCCACTCAAACCCTAAAGTTCTAGGTACTGAACTAATCCTAGTGCTCCTGAAAAGGAAGGGCAAATTGGAAAAGTGTAAATGTTAGGGGAGGTATGAGCCAGAGGCCAAAACTCCAAGTACTTTCCCCTGAATCACCTTATGCTGTGAGACGAGACCTGCACAAACACTGTCCCCTCCTGAGGCAGAAGTAAGGGAGAATTTGAAGTTTGTAAGGCTGAAAATAACTTTCCCAAAAATCTTTATCTTGCTTTTCTGTTGCCACATTAGACCCTAGAAAAAGTACAGAGTGTGTGAGCATTTGGATGTGAATATTTGACAATATGCCATGCTGTTATGCGATCTGCCATTAAAAGCAGTAATGCAAGCATTGCTGAGTATGATAGAACCAGCTCTGGCAGTTGCAGAAAGATAACATGAAAGCAACTTCCTCTGAATTCTTTTGCTACAAGAACACATCTGCATCCCTTATGGATCAATAGGCCGTGGCTGGAGAAACTTTTTGTCTCATCTTGTCCTTCTTTTCCTCTTTGTTCATGAGCTTTTTAAACAGCACAAGAAAACAGATGGTGCACCCTGGCACTGCACCTCACAGCTTTGTCCCGGATAAGCCTGAACCACAGAATTTTTTGCAGATGATGATATACTGGACCTGACTCTCTATTGCCTAGTGCCTTCAACAGGAGGTATCAACATGATTTTACAGATTTTATCTCTGGTGGAAATGACCAGAGAGACCAATGCTTTCCATAGGCTTTCTGTTACCCAATATATGTTGTCAAAAGAGTCTTTTCTATCTCCATCCTTTCCTACTGCACACACTTGCTGCTCCTCTATTTCCCTTTTCCTGTATGTTACTGTGTGGGATTAGCAATGGACACTGAGCACCATTCAGATATAGACCAGTGACCTGCCAGTGAATTCCCTCTGTGGGTGTCTGAATTCCCCAAATGTAACTTCTGGATTTAGTTCAGTCCCATTGTATCACTGAAACAGAATTCTTCACTTCCATTATTCTCTGTCCTGGGATGCTTTGTGCTTCCTCATACTATTCCAAAAAGACATACAAGTGGCTACAAGAAGACATCATATTTTCTGATGATTTTTTTTGGCTGGCTCATAATCAACAGTTACCTGATAAATTAAGGTATTATTCTATAATCCCTGTCTAACACTACAGAGTGACTGCTCAGTGCAACCACTTTACCACTTCTTTTATTATTATTATTTAATAGTGGTCTTCCAAATAAGTCAGAAAATTACTTTATTGCAATATTACTACTACCACTGAGGACCGTTCAGGTCCTCATACCACTTACTGTTGCCATGCTGATAAATAAGAAACATCACCTGTTGATAACCTGCAAAGAACATTGTTTTTCTCAAGTGGAACACACTCACCAGTTGTGACGTGTTGGAGAGATCTTTACTCCAACTGCTGCCCATTAAGGTGTTAATCAGCAGCAAAGTGAAGAGTCAGAGCCATAACGTTAAACCCAAACCTCATCAAAACTTGAAGGACATCACTTGTACGTTACTCACTATACGGCCAGCATGAATTTGTTGAACTTTATGATTTGTTTCTTTTTTCTCCACAGAGCAGATGACATTTATGTACAAGGTCTTTTCCATACTGACTGGGTGCTTTAAATCCCTACACAGAAGAAAGAATAGTAAGAGAGAATGGTGAATCACCACTCATAAATGAAAAGTGGAGTCAGGGGGGAAAGGGTATAATAATTGGAGATTTTCCCTGCAGTTCCAGAACGCCAGGTCTATCCTCCTCCACCTCCCTTTCACCTCCCTGCCCTTGCCCAGGTCAAATTGCTGTCAGTAACCCCAATTTTCACACTGCTTTCCCACGAGTGACCCAGAGTCACTTCCCACACCCTGCCCCCAAATGATCTGATCTTCAAAAAATGCAGTTAATACACTTGAAAGCATTCTATGATCATCTGCCAGATACAGTGTGCCAGCATTTCCACTCTCTACAAGCCCTTCCTGGCTGGATACATTTCCAAATAATCTGCTTCTTCCAAGCTACAAGGTCTCCTAAGGCAGCCTGTGTATCTCAGCTGGCTGAACACTAGGTTCCACCACTCAGAGTCCTGGTCACTTGAAGATTTTCAGTTACTTATTTTCCTCATAGTCCTTTGTACTTACCACCTTAACATTGGAGATGGGGCTGAGTTGCAGGTTTTATATTTACATCATCTGAGAGGTTAAGGCTCCTGCACCTGAAGTTCTATTTTAACTCCTCATAGGTGGAAGGTTAAGCTTTGAGAAAGGATTTTGTTTACGGTGAGAATTTCTTTCAGTCCCAGTTTCGCAGCAATTGAAAGGGACAGACATGCTTTGGTCTACATTATGAGCAATTACTCTGCATCAGATAGAGAAAATTACATGTTAGGTAATCAAATATGGTGGGGATTGTCAGGAATCAAGTTTTCACATTCTCAAATTGAACTCTCAGATTTCTTACCTGGAAAGAAAGAAGATGGCAAAATTTGTGCATGCCGTTATTGTCTTTTACACAAAATGAAAATCCCTAATGTGTTGGCTTAGGTGCATTTACCTCCACATTTTCTCAGCATGAATGCAACTTGGGTAAAGGCAATTCTGTGCAGGAGACAGCATTTCAATCTCCATCCTTGAAAGGGCTGAGTGGTCTCAAGTCTCCATCTATTCAATGAGAAGTCAAGTCACTTAACATGTTGGAGACCGTACCTTACAAACTCTCTCTGCTATAAAATCACCCTGAGTGAATTCTGGCTTTTTTCTTCTGTATAACCAGAATGACAAAATGTTGCCTGGACATGACTGAAACTCAAGAGCTGCCAGAAGTGAATTTGAGAGGGTTGTATCCTGCTAGGGGCCAAGTTCAACAACTTGGTTCTTGTGGGATAAGAGCTCTGTACTCCCAGCAGTGGTTACATGTACTCATTCAGTTCTAGTGCAAAACCAGGCATTTCCACCTGTGCCCCCACTCAAACTCACACTGTTGCCATCAATATGGTCATGGCGTGTGGTCCTCAGTCTGAGACTTAGAGCAGTGGACAGGTGGACTAAGCTGAATTTTTCATGGTGTGATATCAAACAAGTGCCACACTGCTCTCACATTCTGCAGTGCTATTACAGCTTTTGAAGAAGTAGTCAGCAGAAATTCAGAGGACTGTAGGTTTCTTTCTTATTTCACTTCTTTCTTCCTAGCCAGTCCCACCGGAAGACCAGGATCTTCCATTATAAACCCCAAAGTTTATCACAGGGAGACATTGCACTTGCTGGGACCTTCTCTGTCTTGCAGTTACTTTTTAGCATACGGAATTCCCTTTTCGAGCACACCTCTCTCCCGGGACCGAACAACTGCAGATGAGGCAGTCAATTCTGCTTTGCTGCTTTGCTGGGAAGAGAGAGATGTGATGGGGAAGAAAACAAAAGTATTGTTTACCTCCAGTCCCTCTCCCGCTGGAGTGGAGTTGTCATACAGGGCACCAGTACAGCCCTGGGGAGAGAAGAGGAAAGAGTGAAAGCCAAGGCTCAGCAAGACCAAGACAAAGCACAACAACAGCCCCAAATGGAGCACGATATGAGTATGATATGGAAATGTCATGATAGTATATACATCTTTAAAATGATAGCCCAACCACAGTGTTATTGTATCAGCTTTACCACCAGCCTGTTCTCAGGCTTGATATGGTCATCCTCAGGCACAGAGGTAGGATCTGTAGGACACGTACTACTTTACACAGCTCTTCAAAAGATTTAACTAGCCCTCATGATCTTTGCTTTCCCAGCTCCTGCTTTTCCATGGCAATTGAGAAAATAAAAAATATTCACAAATTACAGGATCTAGTAACTTGCCCTCCAGAAGACTCATACTAGTCAGAGGTGATTGTACATGTAGTGATTAGAGCCAGTAACCAACTGTTGATTTCACAACTCTGGGTCAAATTGTTATTATTACTTTAAAAAAATGCATTACATGAATATCAAATGTATATCTTGGAGCTATTTAATGTTTCCCATTAATTGTGGAGAGATTCTGAACTTGTTGCCTTTGTCAGAAATAAAGCTATTCATTTCACAGGAAATACTTGGCTTTTCATTCAATGCAAAGCACTCAGATACAACCTCGTGTGACATTAAAGTCACTGCACCTTATCTCTCAGCATCATTAAAATACAGAATAAGGCACTCATCTCTCCTGAAAAATGCAAAAAAAATCAGCTGCAATATTGTCTCTTCTGTAGAAAGGATTTTAGGCTGACTGATCTTTTTTAAGAATGGCAAAATGCAAAACAATATTGCATGGAAAAAAAAGGTTCCTTTATCTTTTTTTAAAAATCCAAATGCATGTATCCTGATTGCTTCTTTTTCTCCTTTCACTTCTTTGCACTTAAAAAAATCTCTTTAGTAACAGTTTGGAAGACGCAACCAGACTATAAAGCTCAGATGGGGTGGAAAATTAAATTTTAAAACCTTGCAAACAAGTTGCTTTAAGTCAATTTTCCCCCAGCTGAATATATGCTTTTGTCTGTTCTCGATTCCCATAGGTATTTATGGCATTGGCAATTTGAAGCATTCAATAAATAACTTAATGGTATTCAACATGTTGCTTTATTTTCCCTCCTGTAATTGAGTTGTGCTGGTTTGACATTTTAATTCAGCATTGTAAAAAGACTAGACTCAATTTACTGAAATTTCTGTGGCTGGTGCATTTAAAAAAAAATACTGATTCCATTTTGCAGAACATTCATTAAGGGAAATGCACTTACCTTACATTTGTTTGCAGAACCAAGTAGTCAATCATCAGCAACAAAAGCAACATCTCACCCTTTTCCCAGGGGTAAGTCACAACTTTGGGCAGGGATGGTTATGACCAGAGGCCTGTTTTCCACAAGGTTTTTCTGATTTCCCAGATGAATTCCAGTCCCTTGGCTATGTGAAAGCCATCTGCTGAGTCATTTTGGTGTTTTCTTGACCCTACATGATCATCTGAACTGTTTCCATCTTCTACATATTATGTGAAAGAAGAGGGAAAAACACAGAGGCAGAGATAATGGCAAAGGACCATTTGATTGAAAAGTGTAACCTGTGAAATCCAGATTATCATAGTAAATGCGAATTGACAACACACAATATTCAGCCAGCTGTCTGCTCTCCCCTGCTGCTTCCCTCTAATTCTAGGAGCAAACCCTGAGTCTTGCTTCTGCACATTCTTTTGGAGCCGATACAGACTTCGCCTGAATGAGAGCTGAGGAGGCTCAGGATGCTGTCCCATCAACACCTCCATCCCATGTGCAGAAGTCCATCCCCAGCCAACAAAAGCCTGAACAACTATTTATTCCCTAAACCTGCAGGTGACAGTGCTTGGTCCAGCTAGTTTAACACAGTACAGTGGATGGAGCAGAGAGAGAAAGAATGGTCTTTAATGTTAAAAATAGTCACACACACAAAATTGCTACCAGCTTCTTTTAAGAAGGGAAAAAGGGAATCTGTGGTTTTATAAGATACTCCTCAACTAGAGAGCCCTGAAACATCAACTGCAAAAAAGGTGTTTATATGCAGCTCTTTGCACTTGCACTGTTTCCACTAATCAATTTCAGCATTTTGTGTTGCTGTTGGCATCAAAATATGCTCTTCTGTATACACAGCAAATAGCTTTAGGCTCTTCAACATTTTCTTAATGCTTTGTGTTATTGTTGCCATCAAAATGAACTCTTCTGTATATACAGCCAGGATCTTCAGTAGTTTTTCTAAAGGATGCGGATTGGGAAAAAAGCATAAAAGAAATGGAGAAGACTAACAAGATGGTTTTAAGTAGCAAGTGTATAACACACCTAAAATCTAAATTTTGGTATAGTGGTCAGACTTACGGAGACAGAGATACCTGGATAGATTCTTCCCATACAAAGGCATTTTATACAAATGTGCTATATGGACACACAAACATATACATATAAGTCAATTATCTCTACCTGTAGCCCACACTCTCGTGGTCAGTAAGGAACAACAGGATGACACAAAAGGGAAGCTAATTGCAATAATCCGGCCAACCACTTGAAACCAGCACCCAATTTCCAAAGTTCTACTCCAGAAATAAATGGTAGTTGGGAACTTGGACAGATCTTGGTGTTGGTGGTTGTTCAGATCAGGTTTTCAATTTTTTTCAGTTTCTCAGTGTAGTAGAGATCTCCTTTTTTCAACCAGAAACATCTTCATGTGAGTAAGAACTGACTTTCCAAAAATTTGTCCATTACAGTATTCTCTCATTCTCTGCTTTTAATGCAATACATGAATGGATCTTTATCCAACTATTCAATACCTGTTAAAATATTAAGTCTAATTATTTTTTTCTTAACTTTCTAATCGTCTAAACAAATGGCTAAGAAAAGAACAAGTATCTTCCACAAACATCCCCTAACTGACCACTCCTCTGACCTTATGCCTATGATCTCTTCTAAATCTAAGACCATATTTTAAATTCTTTACCTCAAACTAAGAGAGACAAGATTTCTGAGAGCTTCAGGTTAACAGATGAAGATTTAAAATCTTCTCATTCATATTCTTAGGAAGTAGCTGAATCTTTATGCTTTTCCTATCTCATGTTTTCCAGGATCAAACAATCCTGAAGATCTCTAACATTTTTCATTTTAGGAAAACAATTAAAACAGATAATATTAAAACAGAGAATCATAGGGATGAGAAGGGTAGATCACTTTGGAGTACACTGCTAGTGTGACTCCAAAGAGAGATACAGACAGTTCCAGAAATCCCAGTAGGACCCAGCCAGCCCACTCCCAGTGAAATCAATTAGAGGCTATTGCTTGTGCCACTTTGCTGAGATATATAAATGCACAGAGACAAAGCACATTTTCTATATGTCACAGTCCATGATACCTATCGCATGCTATTACATGATCCTTCTACCATATTTGTTTTTTCCTTATGATTAGAAAATTTTCCCAACAGCGAAAAACAATAAAAAATGATCATAGCAACTTTGGTGAGTTTTATTCGCTTTGGTACAGCTGATGGGTAGCAGAACAACCCTGAGTTTGCTTTACTACAGTCATTTAAACAACTTAAGTTTAAAATGTTACCGGGGCAAAAATTAGGGCTATGCCTAACAAGTGCATTAAGACTTATTATGTCCATTAAGCTCAGTCATACCCTTGCTGTGACTGCACAATATGTTTGAAAGCTGTTACAGGCAGCATACTGAATCCTCTAATCAAACCTATGTGGGAGGTACTTTTTCATAACCCTCAATTACAAAATAACTGGCTAAAAGGCTAAAGAAATGGATTTTGTTACCCAGAAAATATAAAAGGTCACTGAATGGAGGCAAAGGATTGGAAGCTTTTTTTTTTTTTTTGTCCAATAACTGAGGGGAAAACAACCTCATCACTTGAGGAAGCAAACATTTACATATTGCCCAAGAGGCAAAAATAAAGATACTTTATCTGCAGCACTCAAGATAGAATAGAAAACAGTGTCTTTTATTGTTTTACTTTAAAATATCTTTCATTGCTTTAAAAATTACAAAAGAGTTGGTTGAAGCTTATATGAAACTGAAATAACTTAAATCCTCTTTTTTAATGTTATCTAGGTCTTTTATTAGTAGTTTAAAATAAGGCATACACTTCCAGAATTTGTATCTTAGGGATGAGATCCTCAAAGAAAACCAGATGGAAAAAATAATGAATCTTTACTCCATTTGCTCTTTCAACAGTCCCAATCAAGGAAGTTCATAGAATCACTAGGTTGGAAAAGACCCACAGGATCATTGAGTCCAACCATTCATATCAATCACTAAATCATGTCCCTCCGCACCTCGTCCACCTGTCGTTTAAACACTTCCAGAGAAGATGAATCAACCACCTCCCTGGGTTGCCTGTTCCAGTGCCCAATGACCCTTTCTGTGAAAAAATGTTTTCCTAATGTTCAGCCTAAACCTCCCCTGGCAGAGCTTGAGCCATTCCCTCTTGTCCTGTCCCCTGTCA
>WAAB01009894.1:292831-343504 GCA_013389865.1 Piaya cayana
AACCTGCGTTGACTGGGCCTGATCACCCGGTTCTCTTGCATGTGCTTCGTGATAGCACTTGAGATCCCCTGTTCCATGACTTTCCCTGGCACTGAGGTCAGACTGACAGGCCTGTAGTTCCCCGGATCCTCCCTGTGCCCCTTCTTATAGATGGGCACAACATCAGCCAGCTTCCAGTCCAGTGGAACCTCCCCAGTCTTCCAGGACTTTTGGAAGATGATGGAAAGGGGTTTGGCCAGTACATCCACCAGCTCCTTCAATACCCTTGGGTCAATCCTGTCCAGCCCCATAGACTTCTGGGTGTCTAGTTGGGCAAGCAAGTCTCTAATCGCCTCCTCTTGGATCATGGGAGCCTCATTCTGCTCCTCCTAACTCCTGGGTTTGTAGACAGAGGGAACAACTTTCCTTACTATTAAAGACTGAGGCAAAGAAGGCATTAAGTACCTCAGCCTTTTCCTCATCTTTTGTCACAGTACCTCTGTGACAGAGCAGAGACTGGAAGATCAGATTTATGTTCTGCTGTTCTAAGAATATTTTCTTGATAGATCCAACATGGTTTTAATTTTCTATAACTCCACAGTAGCAAATGCCAGGTTAGTGAGATAGTATAAGCAAACAGCTATAGAGGGAACATACACTACATTTTCTATTTCTTTCAGTAGCACTGCTGTACTGTTTCACACAATTAACATAGAAACTGGAACATTTGGGGATTTTTGGTGTATAACACTGCTTAGCTGTGAAGAAGTTTAAATTTCAGGCACTACCAGGAACAAAGATGTCGCTCTCAAACAGCAGACAATGATATGTTCTTAAGAATTTGAAATTGAAGACAGAACTGATATGGTAGGTAAATATTTCATGCTTCATCTGCAAATGGAAGATATCATCTCTCTACTGCCTTCTCATAAACAGCTCGGTTAAATATTTTAGTAGTTCTTTTGATCACTGAACTTAAAGAACTCTCACAACATAAAAAGAAATCATTATAATTTATATTAATGTTTTGGAGCCTGAAAGCTTGAAAGACTTGAAAACTCAAGTATGACAGGAAAGATTATGTTGGTTGTTCCTAAGACTTCTGGGGAAATAAAATGTGCAATTAGAACTCTTTGATTATCTGAAGGAAGTTCAACACTTCACAAATTAGTAGTCCAACCTGGAACACCAGTGGAGTTAAGTTTGCTTCAAAATAAATATCCCTACATATTTTGATGTAGAATCTGTTAAACATCTGTGAATGTTTATTTCAATTTATTTCAGAGTTTAGAGTTTCCTGTGAAAACAGCTATTGAAATCAAAACTTCCCTACAAAAATTCACTTTTTACCAGCTTCACTTTTTTTGTTGGAAAATTCTCCCATCAAAATAATTTTAAGATCCATGACAATTTTCTGAGTAAACAAAGGTGAGGGGAAATGATACAACACAAACAAAGGCCAGATTTTATTGAGGTACTGCGTTCACATATGTTTGTGCACCAAACAATCACATTCAGCTAAAGACAACCATGTTCTTGATGTGAAGGCACCACAGTAAGATGGCACATGGGGAAAACTTAGAATAAAGCTTGGTCAACATGGTGTGCCAAATTCTGCTCTGCTTGACAGCTGTGTTATCTCATTGGAATTGCACAGAGTAAAGACAACAATCTGCATGAAAATTGCTAGCATCAGTAGCTGGTATGTGCAAATCAAAATATACTACTTCTCAGCACAGTAACCATACACAAATACATAATCCTGGCATAGCTTCAGATTGACATCCATTGACAGCGGATGTAATTGCCAGGAAACACCTCTGGAAGAGTGAGTCAGGTTCTTGTGGCTCACAGTCACAATTCATCCTTGTGGCTCAGGAAATCTCTTGAAGCCACTTGTCTTTGTCAACAGATTGTTTCAGTGAGGGCCTTGGGAAGGATGCAGCTCAGTATCTGCAAAATACCAATCACAGTTAAGAATTAGACTGAACAGAGGAAGATTATTTTCCTCTGCTGCACAGCAGAATTCACAAGGAGATCCTACAAATATAGAAGAAACTAAACAGCTCAATCCATTTCACTGGAATTAATTCTTTCCAAGCATCTCATTATGTTCCTAATCTTTATCATGTGAAGAAACCTCTGGAGGGGATCGCTACGGGTATAAAACCCAAAATGCCTTCTCTGGGTCTGTAAGTGGGTGGGCAGATTTACTGTTGCTCCTCTGCTGTGCAAGTGAGGATTTCACCTTGAATGTGACAAAGACTCAAGGCACAATGGTGCTAAAACAAAATAAAAAAGGCTTAGTAGATAAAACCAGTGTCATTCATTTGACATTTCTATATAGTGCTTCTTGAATAAAACACCACCGATAACTACATTACACCAAGCACTTCCAAGTGCAGTCACATTTGGAGTCCTGTGTCCAGTTCCGGGCTCCCCAGCTCAAGAAGTTGAACAAGAAGCTAATGGAGATTCCAGAGGACACTATGGAGATGTGGAGAGGATCAGAACAGCTGTCTTATAAAGAAAGACTGAGTGACCCGAGTCTGTTTAGCCTGGAGAAGACTGAGAGGGGAACTTTTCAGTACTTATAAATATCTAAAGGGTGGGTGTCAAGAGGATGTCAGTCTCTTTTCAGTGATGCCCTACAAGACAACAAGGGCCAATGGGCATAAACTGGAACACAGAAAGTTCCACCTCAACATGAGGAAAAACTACCTTACTTTGAGGGAGATGGAGCACTGCACCAGGCTGTCCAGAGTGGGTGTAGAATCTCCTGCTCTGGAGATATTCAAAACCCACCTGGATGTGTTCCTGTGCAGCCTGCTCCAGGTGACCCTGCCTTAGCAATGGGGGTTGGAGTGGATGAGCCCCAGAGCTTCCTGCCAACCTCCACCATTCTGTGATTCTGTGATTTCATTTATTTATGATAGACATACTCACAGTGAGTGTCTTTAATCCTGAAGGATGCCAAAATATAATGCAAACTAGGTTCAACAAATTTCTGCACAAAGAAATTGCTCTACTGTTCATTAAAACAGGATTACTTCTGTGATGCAGTACAACAGCTGTTGGTACAGATGGGTTTAGAAGCAGAGGTTTGTCTGGATTTCCAACAATGGACATACACTGAATTCTGGACAGGAAATCTCAGTTAATTCAGCTAGTGACAGAAGTTCTGAAGTGTAAAATCTTGGATTTCAAGGCAGATGGCAAACTAGCAGCAAAGAGCAACCTAACCAGCAAAGAATACCATTTCAATACTGGTTCATTGTGAGGATCAATGCTTATCTGAGTTATCAGTGATACATTATGTAAATTTTAGGTTTTCTTCTGCTTAAGTTCTGAGAATGGTTGCTTATTCCTGACCAACTTAAACCAGAATACATGAGACATACATATAAACTTAGATTTGTACCCTCCCTGAGTACCACCATCTGGCTGACAGTGGGTTCAGTACCAGTCAGCAGCGTGTCCTGGCAGCCAAGAGGGAAAAATGCATCCTGGGGTACATTAAACACAGTACAAACAGCCAGTCAAAAGAAGCGATTACCCTGCTGTATTCACCATTGCTGCAGCCTCACCTTGAGCAGTGCTAGGCCCTACAATTTAAGAAGGATGTTAAGGTACTCAAATGCATCTGGAGGAGGCCAAGAAAGCTGGTGAAAGGAGTAGAAAGTATGTCCTATGAGAAGCAGCTAAGGGCTTCTCTAGTTTAGAGAAATGGAGGCTGAGGACCAGCCTCATGGGTCTTTATGACTTCCTGAGGAGGACAAATGGAGAGGGAGGTGCTGACCTCTTCTCCCTGGTATCCAGTGATAGGACAATGTGGGAATGGTTCAAAGCTGTTCCAGAGGAAGTTTAGACCAGACATTAGGAAGCACTGCTTTACTGAGAGGATTGTCAAGCACTGGAACAGGCTTTCTAGAGAGGTGGTCAATTCCCTGAGCATTTGACCAATGTCCTAAATAGTTTGCTTTAACTTTTGGTCAGCCCTGAAGTGGTCAGGCAGTTGAACTATGTGATTGTCATAGGGCCCCTCCACATGAAATATTCTATTCTATCTCCACATACAGCATTTCTGATTAAATACCAGATCAGAAGGGAGCCCAGATGTTCCTATTACGGCCATTGCTTTTTCTCCAGACCAGGGGCAGACCCACACATGGTCTGACGCAGCACCCAAGACTGTCTCTATTTACAGCACTTAGACAGAAATTGCCTTCCCAGACCTAGACACAGTCTAGCAAAAGCAGGGGCCTAAGGGATGCCTGGGGCTAAGACACAGCCCCACATATGCTAAGGCTTTAAACATACTTCATCTACCTCATTTTGACAACTGTGAGTCTAGCCCATTGAAGATGCCCTTACAAGTTAACTCATTGGCTGGTCCAGTACTACTTCCACCCTTACAGCTATAAAGATTCTCTATTATTAAACCTGGATCTAGTTCAATGAGAAATTCAGCACATTATTTACCCTGCCTGCCACAAACATAGAAAATAATCACTATCTTCTATTTCACACAACTGAACATTGTCACTCATCTTTTCTTTTCCAGACTTAAGCTAGCTTAAGCTGGTCCCACCTTTTGAAAACCTTCATCATTTTCTCTGTTTCCTCTCTTCTCCAGTATATCAACACCTAAGAGAGGCACTGCTAGCACTGGCTGGAGTAAGTTATTAGCTTACATTATATATGCGGTTGCTCTCTTTAGTATGTCAGGCTAAATGAAGAGGCCAGAACATCAACACCCTATTTATGGCATAATGTAAATTGACAAATATTTTCTTCCCCACACTACTTAATTATTCCCCCTTACATATCTTAGAAGATTTTATTTCTCCTTTTTAAGTACAATACTTTGCTTTTATCTTTATTACATCTTTTTTTTTATTTCAGACAATTTCTGCAGGGCAGTGAGATAACTCTGAAAGGTAGTTTTATCCCCAAGTCCTGCCACCCTTCCCAGTGAGGTGTCATCCATAAATGTTACCTTTACTCCTTCAGTCAAGCTCTTACTACTCATCTGGGATAAAGTACTGAGACATCTTTCCCTCAAAAAATATGTTTGAGAATGAGCCACTGAAAAAATCTCTTTGCACTTTCATGAAGATCTGTAGTCATAGCCAGTTGTTCACATTTATCTGACAGGCAAAACTATCTTGACAAAGAGAGAAATTAGACACGATCTGTCTTCATGAAATCTGTGTCAGATTTTTCTTGTGCATAACTCAATTGTTTAATAATCTGATATATTATTATTCCAAGTCAGAAGTGATGCCTCCAGCTGCCTAGTTCCTCTCTTTCCCCCTCTTTAAAGCAAAGGGCTGTCTCTGTCCTTTTGCTGGAAAAAGAGTATGCAAACAAGCTTGAATTGTATGCTGATATATATCAGTTGCAAAGGTGTACGGAGTCCTGTTCCTAATTAAAATCCAGTTAAATTGGCAGAGGAGGTATGCATGCTAAATCAAACCTAATGGCCACGTGGAGCTTTCTCACAGCAGCGGAAGGTTTGCAGCCACTGATGGATGCTCTTGTTTATCACTGTACTGTGAAGTGGCTCCTCATAACAGGCAAGGGCATGAAATCTGCAACAAGCAGATGACATAAAAAGCAGAGGACAAAAACTGATTATTGATCTGGAATTTCTACCAACACTTAACCAGACTATCTGTTGAAGTTCAAAAAGATCCATTCTTCCCTTTTCATTTCCACAGAAAGTTCCCAGCTGCTCCATTCTGGATCTGGAAGCAAAAAGGCTCACAGGCTAAGGACATGTTTTTCCTGGTGTTAGCTCAAAAAAAACATCTCCAGTATTTTGAGTCTCAGTGATAATGCCAGACTCACTTTGCCAACAAAAAAAAAATTGGATAATTAAAGTACACAAAAAAGCTTCTAAATGCTTTTGATCTTTATATAATGCATGCATTCAAACCCTACAAAAAAGACCTTTGCATCTAGCCTTTCAATTCTCTCCCTCTGTTTTTCACATACTGAAAGCAATAGTGGTTAACAGGCTACACTTCAGGGCACTCCATAAACATTAGTCTCCATAGCACATGGAAAGCAGGTAAACTGAAGCATGAGGGACGAGAG
The DNA here is from genome assembly GCA_013389865.1 of Piaya cayana. Classification (NCBI taxonomy): domain Eukaryota; kingdom Metazoa; phylum Chordata; class Aves; order Cuculiformes; family Coccyzidae; genus Piaya; species Piaya cayana. The sequence continues at coordinate 298,913 of WAAB01009894.1, forward strand.
ACTCATGGCCTTCAGCAAGCAGTGTCACGTTCACAGACCTGAGCTCAGGTCTCACCTCCGTATTTGGTGCCTGCTGCAGGTATTTTTGGATTTTCTCACTACAGACGGCTTTCTGACTGCAGGATCCTTTTTAGTCTTCCCATGGCATTTTTCTCCCACAAACTACTACTTCATTTGCAACAGAATTTAAAAAAAAATGTGTGGAGGTGGTTAGAAGCTTCAAAATTAGTTTTGTTACACTTAAGTATTGTCATGAAAACCAGCAGTCCAAGCCAACCTGTTACACCAATAATAAAAAGTGCCAAGAAATATTCCTTTGCATATATGATGCACAGTGTGTCTTTTTTCTAAGGATACGAGAGTCAATATATAAAGCAGGGAACTCTGGCACATTTACTCTCCTGTTCACCTAAGAACAACTGCTGAGCAAATAGGCCCACGGGTATTTTTTTCTGTGACAGACATTGCTGATCTATGACCGGCTATTCTCACATGCTGTGGATGTTTAGCCATAAGCTTTCATCCCCCACAGAAAGTAAAATGTATGTTCCATGCTGTCTTTTGCATTATTCATAAATCCCTTTTAAGTCTGAAGCAGAATTCACCAGTACTGGCATATATTTAAAATGCAATTTTGCATGGTCTGTGCCATAGGCAGTTTGAGCTTTAAACATGATTTTGGCATAAAAATCAAGTCAGCATAAGAAACCATTTTTTTTGCTTCTTCAATTCTCTATCAGACTTGACTCAGCACTCGTAGGTAGCATCCACAAGAAGCAAAATATGACTGAACTACCCAGCAGATATTCCACTGCTTTTACCCCTTGTCACACAGGAGCCTTTCTAGCAATTCATTGCTGAAGAATTTCTCCTGAATGCTAAGTTACAACAGCTTCCTTCTTGGTAAGCTCTGGTGCATCCCGAACAGCATCAGGGAGAGGACAAAGACAGCATAAGGGAAATGTTATGTTCTCTGGCTCACAACCCTGGAGTATTCATGTACAAGTAAATCAAGAAGAGATTTCTCTGTGGAAGAACTCTATTCAAGTCTCTGTAGATACTTCCTTGTGCAAGGGCAACATCAAGGCAACGTACAAGTAAATCAGAGACAGTTTGCTAGTGCTTTTCAGAAAGCTGAAAACTCACCTAAGGAATCATTGCACTTTTAAAAATGCTTATCGTATCTGCATCACTACATATAGAACAGACTACATGAAAATACAATAGAGTAAGATGAAATGTTCTCACTGTACCTATTTTCATTGCAGCATTGGCAGAATCCATCCAGTGCCTGTTTTTCAACATACTGAAGCCCCTCTAGTCTCACTGCCTGTAAAAAAAAANAATACTTCTTGCATGAAAGAAGCGTCACCCTTGTTTTTCAGAAAGATTTAAGGGATGAAGGAAACAAAGAAAGCAAGTTTTAGTTAGACAATTCACCAGTTGCCCAGAAAAACTTAAGTTCTGGCATCTCCCATCTTTTAAGTGCTTGGTTTTGAAGTCCAATAGTATTAGAATCTTGTTGTTCAGAGCATAACTTCATAGGTTAAAATAAGTAATAGTTCATTGACATTCCAGCATGTAACTGACACCTGCTTTGTGCAAAAGACCTGGAATCTTTAGATTCCATTCAGACAATTGAGTTTGCCCATCTGCTCAGAATAAGCAAAGCAAAAGCATTCTGCAGTGAATCACTGTGTCTGGGGGAGAAAAAATGTTCCCTATATCCAATGAGATGAAAAGTTGAGAATTCCAATATTTTCATTAAAAAAAAAAAACTGGAACAAAGAAAATTGAGCAAAGGAATTATTTGCTTTTGAAGTGTTTTTAAAGTTGCATTTTATTGTTTGAACTGAAGAAACGTGCAATTTGGTTTCAAAATATCAAAATGGGATTTGAAAGTTCAAAAATTTGTATAATATGTAAGACAAGATCTCAGTTGAAACCAAGATTTTTCAGTGAGTTATTTCAGCTGCGATAAAAAAAACAAACCCAAAAAGTTAAAAAAAAAAAAATCTTATCAGTTACAGAGGAAGGCACCCTGTTTTTAAAGCCTGTTGAGATTTCATATCTAAACTGGCTTACTGCGTTTACAGGTATCTTTGCAGTAAAAATCTGGCTCTTAATGAGCTGCATAAAACTCTCTGCTACAAGAAAGTCTGGGAAATTTAAAAGGTAAGGAGTCTAATTTAAACATTTTCAAATTGAATCTTTCCTAGTGATGTAACTTTGAGCTAATGCTACCCCTCCACTGAATTTGAATTCCCAGCTCCAGAACAGAACATTTCTTCATTTCCTAAAGGAAAAAAAAAATCTTATTTTGGTTGGGTTTGTTTTGGTGATTTTTTAAATAGTTGAGCTCATTTGGCTGATTTATCCCATATACAAATAACAGAGGCAGATGGCTGGCAAAAAGAAAAGTAGTCTAATGGGGAAAAATCTAAGGCCAGCTGCAGAAAGAACATATAGTGGAAATTATCAATAAACCTAGAAAGCAAAGCTGTCAATGCATACTCTGAAAACCAAGCACAGTGTCTCTGAATCCAGGCAGCAGCTGATTTCAGAGCCCAGAGCATCAGATGACTGAGCTATGGAGGAGAAAGTGTGAGAGTTTGGTACTTTTTCATCAAAATACCTCAATATTTCATATACTTGAATAGTGCCCCATCAGCAATCTTTAATTCAGGGGAGAAATAGGGACAGGAATGTCACTTGACTATTTTTTGAGCTATATTTTTCCTTATTATGAAATGAAACAATGAACTTCTGTATACTATGATGTCACCACCTTGTAGGAACAATGAATTCTCTCTTCTATTAAAGCACATTTTATCCAGTACTTATGAGTAATTTACAAGGCCACAGTTTTATTCACACTCCAACCCATAAGGTCACTGCTATCTGACTCCGAATGCATTACAGAGGTCTTCCTGTGCTAAGTTTTAAAGGAAAATGTTAGTTGCTATCATAAAATGTAATCTGCTATTCTCATTTTGCAGTAGTATAGGATACCTCACCCCAAAGGTCTCCCAGATTAATGCTGGCAGAAATACAGAGGTACCTCAGAAAATGTGTTTACAAACTGTCAGGGTCACCAAGATGGAGCATCTCTATCTACCTTTCTACCCCTCTTGGCAAAAGCCATTCAAAGGGCTCAGTATAAATGGCCTTCCCTCTCACTGTTCAAGGGAAGGTGAACCTTACATTCTGAGTGCAAACAATAAGAAAACGACGTATAAAGATCTGAGATTTTGACTGTAAGAGGAGAGGATTTAATTGAAAGGTGTATATGGAGTATGTTGGTTCTTTTTATTGGGATCTGATATGAAACTAGGTAAACTCCTTGAGATGTGGGGTCTTATTTGTCTGTACACTCTGCTTTGCACTTAAGGGATTTAGCCTGCACTCCACACCCTGATACTACTAATAGGAATGAGTAACAACAGTTTACATCAGAACTCCACCAACATTTAAGTAGTTATTCCTAGTCCACATCAGTGACTGAGCTAATTTTTCTTGAAATTAATTTCTTATATTAAAATGCTAATTTTTGCTAGGGCTAAAAACATGCCTATATCCTATGTCTAATATATGTATTGATTCTACTAAAGACCCTTGGTTCAAGACTAAATAGAGTCATATTCCAGCTATCTGCCTTTTGCAGAATCAGAAGTTTTAACAAAGGCTACACACCCAGTTTGTAGTTTTATGGTCAATCTTGACATTATTTCTGTAAAAATCCAACAATTCCACTTTATATTTAGGAGATCTGGGATGAGTCCACAGAACAATGACCAACTTTGACTATCACATGAGGGAGGAAAGGCATAAAATAATCATCTGTATATTTGAAGAAACACAAGACTCCAACTGAGCTGATATATTATGGGTGAAGCTGAATATAATAAAAAAAAAATTGCTGTCATAAATGGGGGCTCTTGGAATGCTCCAGGGGAACAGATGTTGCATGACACCTTAGGTGTGATGCAGCCTTCATCTAGAGGCAAGATTGGCTCAGAAAAAGCAAGGCTGAACTGAGCTCACAGTTAAAACTCAATCCTTGGGTCTAAAATTTTCTAAAGCTTCTAAGAAGTGTTTTAATTTTTAATTTTACTTTTTTTGCCTATATATGACTATACTCAAATCTCAGAAGAATTGAAAGAGCAGGAGAGAGGCCGCTTTTATTGTTTCTCAGGCCTGAAAGCAGCTAACCAGCCATCTCATAAAATACTCAGACCTTCCATGACTTCCATGCAAAATAAACCTCAGTATGAGGAAAATAAGCAGCCAGGCTTGTCAGTGAAATCCTTCAATATTTTCAAAGATCTCTCAGCCTTGGCCAAGTAACTGGGTTTCAATTTCTGGCAGCTAAACCTCCTCAAAAAACAAAGTGATCAGAATTTAGATGTGAAATAATCGTCATTCAGAGGAGCCAAAGAAGCAGAATAATAAAAGCGAGAAACACAGGTTGAGACTAAAGTTAAAACAGTGTTTAAATACTAGGCAATGCAGCCTGAATAAAGGTCAAAGCAACACAGGAGAAGGCTAGCAAAAAGCAAAGACCCCTCATGTTCCTGGAGTCCTAACACCTGGATCATCAGTGGGATATATTGGTATGCTGTTCACCTCATGATAGGAGAGAGGAATGATCCCCAATGCCAAAGCAAGATGGGGTTTTGCAGCAGGGTTCAAATCTGTAGAGAAAGCTGGCATCAGAGGGCAGCAGCATTGCAACAGCACCTGCCTCCTTCCCAGATCCCTCCCTACGTGCCAAACATGTTTGGCACACAAATACTACATATGAGAAAAACAGCCCTGCTGTTCTGGCAGTGGATTAGGAGCTGATGCCTTAGCAGGAAAACCTGAGGGAAGAAAAGAAACAGCAACATGTTCAAAAGCATAATGCCAATTTATAATTAGAACACCACCATCTTGTAAAAGATCACCAGGCATTTTGTTCATCCCACCTAGGATTTTATTTAGGCCATTCTAGGCAGCAGGTCTGATTCCCATTCTCTCACTCCACGACAGGTGTCAAGTTTTCAATTTACAGATTAGTTGCAGTTTGCTGGATGTGTGACTTTCTCTTCGGCAGCTTGCTCAGCATATGTAGCTCCAAGGGAAGGCTTTGCACTTCCTGACAGCCCTATAAACCACTTTTAGCCCAAAGCCTGCATTCTCTGGAGAGCAAAACAAGACACAGAAAGTCTAGTATGAAGCGGACTGTGAACTAGACGCCCAGGACAGGGCTTCTTCTGCATAGTAAGCTGTAACTACAGTAATTCATTGGTCACTTATTGCCATGCAGGTATGGAAGCACTTTGAAAACCAGTTAAAAAAAATAATAGAATTTGGGGTGAGGGGACTTTTTCCAAGAATTATTCCCCTTTTTCAACTTGTTCAACTTCCAAGGCCTAAATAATTACAACATTCCCTTTACTTCCTACAACTTTACTGGCCGAACTACTGAAGACACATTTTTAACTGCCTGAAGGGAGGTTGTGGAGAGGAGGGAGCTGGCCTCTTCTCCCTAGTGACAGGGTACAGGGCAAGAGGGAATGGCCTCAAGCTCCGCCAGGGGAGGCTGGACATTAGGAAAACATTCTTCACTGAAAGGGTCATTAGGCAATGGAACAGTCTGCCCTGGGAGGTGGTTGAGTCCCCTTCCCTGGAGGTGTTTAAGGTGAGGGTGGATGAGGTACTGAGGGGCAGGGTTTAGAGATTGGTGGGAATGGTTGGACTGTATGATCTGGTGGGTCTCTTCCAACCTGGTGATTCTATGATTCTATGATTAAACATTTAGGAATTCCAAGACAAAGGGTGAAATTCATCACACCTCATCCCATCATCAAAACTTGCAGTCAGATGTCACCAGTGTAGTGAAGCATAGCAGCAGCCACAGGTTTCTCCATGCCAGTGGCCTAGTGCCAACACAGTTTGGCCACAAAGGGATAGACTGCTGGGACTGAAGCAGAGTCTGAGATTTCAAAGACTGGATCCTATGTCAGGAAGAAAATAAAAAAGAATAATCTCTCCCTGTCACAAGAAAATACACCTAAAATCTCTTTTGAGATTCTTATTCCTATAATGAAATAATTATGACATGTTTCTGTACTTGACAAGAAAACCAGAGCAACTAGCTCATTAAGCCTCTTCCTGATAAAAGGACTTACCTCTTACACCTTACTCAGTATTGTGAAGTTTTACACTCTTCCTACTACTAAATGAAAATACTGGCTTGTGCTAATTTCCTTTTATTTGAGTTTGGCACAGGTTTCACATAGAAGGTAAGCAGCAGAATAGCTTGCCTACATCTTGATGTTGCCATCAGAAAGAAAACACACACTGCTGGATTCCTCCGAACCCATTTAAAGACAGAAAAAGGCTTTTCCTCTGCAGGAGATAATGCATGTCAATAACAACTGGTCTTACCTGCCATCTGTAAGCTTAAACCAGTATCCAGTTTGCTGCGTGGCTTCGTGCTGATAAACAAATAACAGAGAACACACACAGTGATGATAAAGGCAAAGAGAACCACTGCTGCTATCGACAGACCCACGAGTGCTCCAACACTAGGAAGAGAGAAAAACAAAGAAATTAAGTGTACAAATAGCCTGGGATACTCATTAAAACAATGGTTAGAATGATGCCTGGAAGTTACTCACACTCAGGCAGGAGAGTGACTGTGTTTTTACCATAAACAAAAGTTTAGGGCTTAATACTTAAGTCGCATAAACTGGAATTATTTCATTGCCCTTAGAAGGATCAAAGTCATTACACAGCAGCCAAATATCTGGCCCTTGGTGACATTTCACGTTACCTCTGTATGCTGCTCCTGAGTTTGACATAAAATATATTTATGAAAATCAGAAGTAACTTCATGCAGTAACTGGCATCAGTGCAATCACAAACTTCTCCAACACAGTACATATTCCCAGATAAGCATAATATCACCTAAATATCACATGCATACACAAAGAGTGATTCCAGAGCCTCAGGCAGCCCACGCAAACCCTTTTTTCTCAAACATGAGTATTAAAGCTTCATTTGCAGTCTGAAATGCCATTTTTATTGCAAGAAGAGCCTCTTAGATCACTCAGACTCTTCTCTCAAAGAATTACACGCCTCTAAAATATGGGATACAAAATATCAAAGCAAGTTATTCAATTCTGTAGCAGCTCTGTAGAGCAGGGTGGAGTGCTGTGATCACTGTTGTGCTTTTACATTAATGTTATACATTTCCAATCAAACTGGAGAAGATCTTCCATGATCTTTTGCCAGGGTAAAATGAAGACTAAACCTTAATTAGTTTACACACAATACCAAAGGCATCAAAGGAGTGGGAACTGAATATTCCGAAGACCAAACATACAGTAGTACATGCACAATTTATCAAGATACTACCTCTACAGAATAGAAGCTATTTCATTGCCGTTGCTTCCATCGACATTTGATGGAACAGTATGTGTAGATATAGAAGCTTCTTCAGTAGTTTCTTTATTTCCACCTTTCTTTTCAAGGTTTTTCCCGATATAAAATTCTCACAAGTAAATAAAGGACTAATTGCAATACAGTCTAGCTCTCATTAGCTTCTCTGAGGCCATTTGATGCCTTCAGTGTTCAGCCCTCTGATCTACAGCCTAAGGCAAAGACAGCAACTTCTGGTGAAATTAAAAAGTATCCTTTCAGTCACAGATGAAGAGACTCTTAGGATCGAGAATCCTTACACTACCACTGTGGTATATCTGCAATTTTGAAAGATGTAAAAAGGAGAGAAGAGAGATGAATATCTTAAATTCTGTGAACTCCATCCTCTATTGATAAAAATGCCTTTCTATATCACTACTATCGGTGGGAAGTCACTTCTACTGTGGCCTTGCAAGGAGATGAGAAGAATCGTGCCTCAGGATGTTTTTATCAATTTTACATTCAAGCTACTGCAAAGCTTCTTTCTGAGCTCCTGTAACTCCACTAGACAGACACAGGAGAAACTCTTAAGATCAGTGAGATGAGAACAACAGGTATTAGTATGACTTTAAGGTGCAGTTCCCACTAGTTACCAGTCAGGTCCATTAATGAAGTTTGTGCAACATTCAGCTCTACCCACAACTGAAATAATTTATTATCAGCAAAATGATAGGTCCTAGAAAGAATAGATTTACCCTTAGGAAGATTTTTCATGGTATTTTTCATCTGCATGAACTACAGCATCCTTACATGATTGTGTATACATGCACTTACAAGCAAATTTTTCCATTTATTTTTTGACTCAAGCAAAATTTACAGGCAAGCAATATCCTGTTTAATATGGAATCTGAATATGTCCTTATAGTCAGAGATCTCACCTGGGTTCTTCCCTCATTTTTGCATTTTCACTTGCGATGTCTTGACCCAAATTGACAAAACAGAAGAAATACACTAAACCACATGAGGCTGAGATGAGCAGCCATCAGACCAAGAATGATCACCACAAATGAATCTATTTGAGCAAAACAAACTCAAAGACTCTTCAGAAACAGGTACTTGTGCTTTTTGTCATGCCAGTATTAGTCCTACTCTAAGACTCCTTTTGAATAAGAGTCTAAAGTGCAGGACAATACTGGTTGCTCACTGTTACCCAAATATTAAGCAGAGTCAGATGTCCTAAAAGCTGAACAGATCAAGTATATATGAATTATGACTTTATATATTTTTATATATATAAAGGAATCTACTACTTCTTCGTTGTGCCTGTCCCCCATATAGCTGTAGATTTATTTATTTTTTTAAACAATGCATCTTAGGTATCACTGCATAACTTGTGTAAAATGTTTCGTGAGTTATTGTAAGAGTCGGTCAAAGGATCGATTTCTGTCTCAACATCTTCTCATTTTTAGCCTCAGAACTTGACTGTATAAATCAGAAACTCAGGCCTCAGAAAACGGCCAGAGCTGGTATGGAACGAATGCTTTGTACCTAACTACCTGTACCCGCCTCCTTATCTCAAAAACGTTTTGTACCTGTCTTCAAGCCTCCTTGCTCCTTACCATTGTGAAAGATCCACAAAGCAAGGAGGAAAAGACAGGAAGATTAATGACAGGATATACCACAGACCCATAGCCAACAGCGCATGCACAAAGGGAGGAGACCTGCAGACAGTCCTCTCTTGGCATGTGTGGTCTGCTCGGTGGAGATTGGCACATCTCCACAGGCAAAGGCAGGTCACTATGTATTGACTAGCATAAAAGACAGCTCTGGAGCAGCTGAGAGGTGGGGCAACAGAAGACCAAGACAGAAGACCCCTCCACTGTGGGATCACCTCCAGCAAAGACCTAAACAACGGAACACCTTCTGGACTGGGACTCCCAGAGTCGCTGGACGTCTGCGGACCCATGGTGGTAGCTATGAACCCCTTTTCCTTCTCTCTTCTCCCCATCTCTTTCCTTGTTCTCTGTCTCTTTCTATCGTTAGTTGCTTTATGGGCATAATTAATAAAGTGCCAGCTTAGATTGAAATTTGACTCCCTTGACTCTCTTTGAATTATTTGCACTCTGAAATCATAAATGAAACGAACCATCACGCGTCCACTTACAGGTGGACCATGACAACTACAAATGGCAAGGTGTGAAAAGCAGTTCTGGGGAACTCCAGTATTTCCTCCTACAGGTCAAAGACTTATAGTTATATGCCACTAAAAGTGTTTGTCGTGCTCCAGTAGCAATGTGAAAAGTTTTCACCCAAAGCACAAGAGATCAGCATCAGAAAACCAAATAGGCACCCCAGATTCCACTTCCTAAACCAATCAGAAATTATTATTCAGTTTGTACATACTCTTTTTAAACATAATGTTCCAATACCAGATTATTCTCAAAGTACTGAAGCCACCAACCCTCTTAAAAGCTTAGAACCCTCCCCAAGCTGCTGTCCAGAGAGATGCTTAGTGCGTCATCAACATTTCTGTCAGAGAAGATGTAACATTGCACACAGTTATTTTTAGTCCATAAATTTAGTCCATCCACACTAACAAGAGCTAGGAAAAATTTAAATATTGGCTAAGCAGACACAGTATGTCCACTGGTAGATTAAAAGGAAGCTCATGAGTCATCTGGATCTGAGTGAACCAAATGCTCCTAATGCCGTTGCTGCAATGATGTCTTGTATGTTGTATTTGCAAGGAAAACAGATAAATATTCCCTGGAGACTTAAAGAACGGGCATACAGGAACAAAAGACTTGATATTTTGGAAAGCCAAAATAGACTCCTGGAGATCTGTACCACTAAGGAAAGCTTGACCACAGCATTAAGTCCCCATATTTCTATGGGTATTAATTAATAAAGCATTTTTAATAAAACCTACACTTAGCCTACCAGAGGTTTAATCAAATATGTGATACTTATAAAATTTGTATGTTATGAAACTCATAAAATTTATGGATTTTGACTGCATACTGTAATGCTAATTGATACTGAAAGAAGCCATTAAATTTGCAAAATAAAACTTAATTGAACAGTGAAGAAAATAATTCTAAGATACCATAAAACAACAAGAAACTAAAAAGGTGCAGACAGAACCTAATTGTATCACAGCTCAGTACAAATCCTACATGCTCAGCACTTCTCCCCTTCAACTAAGCTTTGGAGGTAAAGTAAATGTCATGAAGGCTGCACGTATATGCACAGCACATGGTTCCAAAGAGTGAGCTGCTCAGTTTTGCTTATTACTGTTATATAGCGTCTTGGTTTGTGGTTTCAAAAGCTGCATAAACTTTTGGTAAATTTTGTACACCTCTGTCTTTTACTAATGTTCCCTTTCCTGTTCCACGGGCTCCTGGCTGCTATGAGAGATAGAAAAAATACATCCTTCACTCTCCTTTGCTAAGGTCAGCTTCTCAAAAAATGTAGAAAAGGAACCTAGGCTGTTCTAATGAATGAAAATGTTACTGTATGATTTCACGTTTGTTTTTTTTTTTTTTTTAAACAAGAAAAAAAAAAAAAAGGAAAGAGAAGTGAGAAATTAATAATACTAATTACAGATAATAAATTCACTGGAAAGTATGAAATATGTCAGTTGCTCCAAGGCCAATTTTCCAGCAGCTCCTGGTATAGCGGGTATTAGGATGCACTTATCAAACAGTGCAGTTTTCATTGGAGTGGGAGGGGAAAAGATGGTTCCATTTTGCTAAGGGATAGTGCGGTGTATAGCTCTAAACACAGTTCAGGCAAAAAAAAAAGAATTGCATAGGCCTGCAAGTGATTTTTGCAATGATGCTGCTCATTTCTGCATGAACTCCTTCCATCAGAGCTGGCTCTCAAGTGGTCTGGCAATGACTCTCCCACAGCAGAAAAAACACAAGATAAATACATGCTAGCGTCTACAAGGTGTGTCAACAAACAGAAGTAGTCCCTGAGATACCACCGACCACTTGGTGGTGCTTTCAGTCACAACTTTCAATCTAATGGAAGGAGTCAGGCTAACAAAGACGTAGCATGACAAACCTAAAGCTCTGGAGTAAAGTAAAAACTGCAGCAATTCCCCCATTGGAACTTACAACTCTTTTCCCTTCCTCAGGACATTAAATCTCCAGACTTAACCGTGGCTGGTTTGGCTAACTCTTCAATAGTTTTAAGGGTTTCAAGTTTTAAGTGTTCTTACTAAGAAGCATTTGAAGGATTATTTATGGTTGTTACACACTGATATAATTAACAGTCTGAGACAAAGACAAGCAAGGCAGTGCTTGATCACCAAAACATTTCGAGAGCAATGTTATTTTTATGTTTTCCTTAACCTCCTAATGGAACTATGATGTGCAAATGCACACAGTTTTCAAAATGCTGTAATACTGTAGCATTTCTAGTATGTTAGCAACTAAAAATTGTGACTTGTTACTGGAAAACACTTCTGAAAACAGAAATTTCAATTTAAACCACTCAATAACTTTGCTTAGAGAAGTAAATTGCATTCAGTCACCTCTTAGCTAGGATAGATATAGACAGTTATGGCAGCAGTTAAGCACAACAAAACCCCCTCCGATTTCAATTTTCTTGGATCCTTCAGCAGCCCTTGTAGAACTATCATACAGAAAGAAAAATAATAAAAGAACAAATCCTGATGTTTTAAAGTTTTGGCCCAAATTTCTGACCTAGGTGGAGAATAAGATTCACACTTCTTGACCCTAGAAATTCTATGTAATGGAAGATCCTTCAGAGAGGCATTTCATTAAAGTCTCTTGTGGTATTCAGTTCTTTGAGGTACTTTCTGAAAAGATCAAGCTTTAACAGTCTTCACTATAAGAGCAAATCTTTTTTTATGTTAAATGTTTAATTCTGCCACCTTCAGAAATATTCCTGTGACTGACACAGTCAAAGACTGTGCGAAAAAAACCCAAAACCTCACAAACATCAAAAAGGATATGGGTAATTGACAAGAAAAGTGTAAAAAAGGATACTTGGGGATACCTTCTCATATCAGAGATGAGCAATTCTGCACCAGTCACAGCTATGGATAGCTGGAAGATTCCCACATTCAACTCACTATTTGTACGAGACAAATTACATTTTAAATAACTATACTCTAAATATCAGACAAGTAAAATTTAAACAGAGTAAACCAACAGGGCTGGATAGCATTCACCCAACTGCCTGAAGGAATTCATGTATGGACTTGCAAAACTACTAGCCAAGGTGTGTTACCCATCGCTACATAAAGCTGCTCTGTGCCAGAGGACTGGTAGCCAGGGAGCATAACTCCAGCCTCAAACAGGGCTCTAGAGGGGAACTGAGGAAATACAGACTAGTAAATCTGACTTCCATCCCTGGCAAGACAGAAGGGTCTGTAAAAAAAACAAATAATATCACTAAGCCAAGAGGCCAAGAGATAAATGCAATGTCAGAGCACTGAGTGTGCCTGGGATGCACAGGGTTGCATCTGACCCTGGCTGTTCTCCGAGCCATGATGCCCACACCTCTCCTGCTCACCTAACCTAGGTATGAGCGACAGGTGCTCTGATGGCCAAGCCACTACTCTCATCCATCTCATCACCATGCTCTGCCCTCAGGAAGCTGTAAGCATTTGCTGTTTTCTGACATAAAATCTTTCATTAAAGAATCAGCGTTACTCTGAAGGGAAAACTCTGCCTCGTTAACCTGCCAAAGTCTATGTAAAAGTGTGAATAAGTAAATGGATAAAGGAACCCAGGAGACTGAGTTAGATTTTTCTAAAAGCCCTTGATAAAGCCCCATGTTGAAGGTGGGACTTAGAAGACTGAACTGATATGCAATTAGGGAAAAAGTTCTGTTACAGTTTCAAGGCTGCTTTAAAGAATAAGGAGCTAATAATAAGCATGGGGGTAAATGGTCCCTTTTCAGCAAAAAGAAAAGCCACAGAGATTAATGCCGAGACTAACTTTATTCCGTGTCTTCATCTGTGACCTGGAAAAGAATGAAATCTGAGTTTCTGATGATCATAAGCCACTATGAGCATTCAAATACTATGAGGGCAAGGAACGCTAGATGACTTACAAAAAACTCAGTGAACAGGCAAAAGTGATACAGATGAGCTTTAGTGTACATAAGGTAATGTAGAGGTAAACAAAACTAAGCCTATGGGGCAATGTACTGAGAACTGGGAGTTCTGAACTCAAGAAAAGTTTAAGAGTCATTGGTGACAACTCACTGAGTCGATACACAGCAGCAGCCAAAGTCTTCAACAAAATGTTAGCCACCAACAGGTAGGAGAAAAACCATAGGAATGGTTGGACTTGATGATCCAGTGGGTCTCTTCCAACCTGGTGGTTCTATGATTCTAAACACATCATTTTGCCACTATGTAAAACCTGCATACCTCATGTGTAAAACCTGCCATACCCACATATTGAGCTCGCAGCTCCAGATTATGCACCTCTAAAAGCAGAACTGTGGAGTGGAAAACAACACGGATGAGAGGCAACTAAAATGATCAGTGGGACAGACTGTCTGCCTCAGTGATAAACCAAAAGAGCTAAGAGTGTTCCGTTTGGAGAGGCGAAAGCTGAGAACTGATGCACCTAACATTTATTGAACACTGTGCATAAACAGAACATGCAATTGTTTGACAACTCTCACAGTATTAATACCAGAGGGCACTCTGGAAAACTAGTAAGAAACAGTATAAAACAGATAAAAGTATCTGTCTTCAAAGAGCAGGTAGTAACAAGCAAGTATAGAAGGGGGTTCAGCAACATCGGGGATAACAAGTCCATAAAAAGATACTGAAAGCATCGCCAGGGAGGATGCAGGAGTCTGAGGGGACCAGGCACAGAGAGCTGGCTGCCCGTAGCTCTCGCTGCTGGTGCTGGAGATCCAGCAGGTGAGCCAGGAGAGCCCACGTCTGACTATCTTCTATCTACCAAGTGGAGACTTATGTAGCACACGGTCTTCTCCAGGCACAGAGGAGCAGCTGGAGGCTTTGGGAACCTCATCCCACACGCTCAGGCCCCAGGACGGCCGCTCCCTCACACCCAGAGGCCGGAGGGACGCTCGGGATGCTCCCGGCGATTCCTTGCACAGCCCGCAAGTTCTTTCGTTCGGAAACCACCCCGGGGCAAGCAGAACTCTCTCTGGGCAGCGCCTGCCGCTCCAAAGCCAGCGTGAGCGAGCCCGAGCCCTCACCTGAGCCACCACATGTAGCTGTGCTCGTAGGGGAAGAAGCCGTGGGGATCATCGCAGCAGTACTTCACGTCCTGGAAGCCGCAGCAGTAGACGGCGCGGGCGTCGCCGCCGCTCCGGGGGCAGCTGAAGGCGCTCACCAGCACCTTGTCGGCGTTGAGGTAGCTGCTGCACTCGGCGCTCATCGTGCGGCGCCCCGAGACCCGGCACCGCGGCACCGGGGCGGCTCGGAGCGGGCGAGCGGGGGCTCCAAGGGGCGAGCGGGGTCTGCGAGGGGCGAGCTGGATGAGCTGGGGCTACGAGGGAGGAACTGGGGCTGCGAGGGAGGAGCTGAGACTGCGAGGGATGCGCTGGGGCTACGAGGGATGAACTAGGGATGTGAGGGATGCGCTGGGGCTGCGAGGGAGGAGCTGGAGCCGCGAGGAGCGAGCTGGGGCTGCCCTGCGCCCGGGGGGTGCTGAGCGCCCTCCCCCAGCCCCGGTCGCTGCAGGGCAGGGAGGGTCCGAACCGCCCACAAACCGAGGGGAGGGGAGAGCGGGGCCCCCGGAGCCGCTGAACCCCCTCGGGGTGCTCCCCCCGAGGGCAGCGCCGCCCAGGCACCGCTCGGTGCCTCCGAGGGACCCGTCCTCCTTTCAGAGGGCGCTTCCTTTCAATATTTTAGACCCCTCGTTAAAGAAAAGTAGAGCCTCGAGCAGTCATTCCGTTAGCTGGAAGGAAGAGCCCCTCCTGAGGGAAAGGAGAGAAGGGGAGGTGTGAGCTCTCAGTAGAGTTTGACTTGGGTTAACAAGACCACGTTTATTAAACCATCACTTTACTTTTTAATTTCAGTTCTTACCTTAAGTTGACCTCCAGGCTAGTGGGAGCTTCCATATCTTCTAGCCAGCTACCAGGGAGGAACTGACATGCAGAAACTCCTCAAGTCGAATTGTTAGTTCCCCCAACCCCGTATCAGAGCCAGTGGGGAGGGACAGTGTCTTCCCTGAGCAGCCAATCCTGCAGGATCTGAGCAAGGCCAGGCTGGTGACAGTGACATCCACCTTCAGCGGTCCCAGAGTCGAGTCCAGGGTCCGTTCAGGAGATAGAACAGGAGGTGAGTTACCTACAGCACTAAAAATTTTTCCTGAGGACCAGCAGGCAATCCAGAGCAGCAGGAAGGAGACAGGAGTGAGCACAGGTAAACCTCTGGCATTGCTGAGGGAAAGTCAGACTGACCTCAAGCACAGGCTCAGCACTTGATCTTGTGCTACAAGAAGTGAGAGGGTGGATAACAGTGATATGGCTGGAGTGAAGACATCAGAAAGGGAGAGAGCAGAAGGGATCAATGGGTATTTAACATTAACAAAGAAAAAGGCCAGAGTATTATGAGATTTTGTGAGAGTTGTAATTTCATCACCTGTGCTGTTCAGATGAAATCAGATTATTCGCATCAATAGTTGTGATGATAAAATTGAGGATTAACTGAGTCAGAAATGTACAGGAAAATGCATATTTTACAAATGCATATATTTATTATTATATATTCTGTTCTTAACAAAGGCCAGAAGGCAGCATTTTTTACTTCAGTTATATCAATAGCATCTCTACATGTCAGGGTTTAATCACGACTCTTGTGATACTTGAGGTCTTTTTTAGAGACCAGTCTCCTGGTCATTTGATTCAGAGCAAGTTTCCTATCAATACAGTAACTTCGTCTTTCAAAGGCACAGGAACAGTGTTTCTGTGACTGAGGAACAAGCCTCAAGTGAGGGAACAATGGGTGAATCACTGCTCAAAAGTCATCAGTTGGGTAGGTAGTGACGTGGTTGAAACAGAGCGGTGTATTCAGAATTTATTACTGAAGGATTGACAGACCCATAGACAGTATAGCTGGATAATTAAGTTAGGCTTGAGCAGAAGGCATACAAGAAAACAAAACCAGATGTGGTGGTGAATGTCATGGATTTGGAACTGATTCAAAACTTTGTGAGACTGTCGATACTGTGTTCAAAAAGGTGACCTTGTGTAAGTCCTACAACTTCCCAGGATGTAGGAACATTTCATTCTGGTCTAATAGGGGTTTTTTTTGTCTTTTGAAACATCTTTATGCACCTTGTTTAGTTGCCAATAGCTATATTCCTCCAAAACCTGAACTTCCTTCTTAGTTTTTATTTCTGACTATTGCTCTGGATTTTTGTTTCTTTTTAAATTTTTTGCCCATCTGTCTGTGTCTGTGGAGGTTCTGTTCATACCATCATTCAACAACCATGGCATAAAGAGATTTATCCAGGAGTGGTTCAATTCATCCTTTCAACTGAGTATTCCCAAATTAAGTGTTCAAGAGATGTTTAGTAATATAGGACACCCTCAGTTATTTTTGTGTTTCATATTGTTATTTTACCTTTGGAGATTTTTCTCCTATTATTCAGAACTCATATGACAATTTTCTACTCAGAATTATTACTGCACTGATTTGGAACAAATAAAAAAAACCCTTTAATGTTCTGTCTTGCACAGTTTTTCATCCCTATTTGCTGAGTGTAGGGCAGATTTGAGTTGGAGTGAGAGCAGATTCCTTCTCCAAACCTAATGAAGTTTTCCTTCAAAGAAGGCTGAAATGTCATGACGTTGTAAAATCCCCCTTTTTCAATCAGTATTCCTTTATATCATGCAATTATTTGATACCTGGGTGATGCTAATCAGCACGCTCTGTCTTTCCAGTGATTTGGAATAACTTATGTAAAACATTAGAAATGAACTTTGAGTTATGTACCTGAGTGACTGAATTAACTATGTAATTGCTGGAGTATTAAAATAAACATTCTTTCTCCATCAGACATTCAGGAACAGGACTTGAAGTGGGAGTGGGAGGCTTAGTGGATCATGTGGATAGTTTTTTATGTCAGAAGAAAAACACATCGACTTGTTTTCCCATTACAACTATAAAACACAGACCTCTTCTTCCAGTAAGAGGTAGTGGTTTGGACCTCATTAAATACACTGTCCTCTCTGTCTCTCCACTATTGACAATATCAATTTTAGTTGCTACAGAGGTGAATACAGTTGCTACAGAGTTCTCTCTGCAAAGTGAGGAGTGTGTTTCAACCTAACAATGAGTTGTTCAGCTTTCAGAAAAACAAATACAGGTCAAAGACCTTTGCAGGACTTGCATCAGGAACAAATTATCTAGGTAACTCAGGAGCACCTCTCAGAACTGCATCCAAAACAGGATACTTCTGTTCTCTGAGTAGTGAACTACTATATCAAACCTGCCAAATTTTTCAGATGCCTGCAACACTCTTCTGCAAATCTTTAACTCACTCTTACTGCTATTGGCTTCCAAGAGATTGCTTTGGCAGCACTTGAAGCTCCTTTTCAGAATACTTGGTGCCATGAAACTGCATCTTTGGCTTTCCATTTTTTCTCTTTTCAAGCTTTCCCAATGAATTCATAAATATATGTATGCTGTACTATGCAATGATTAGAACAGTAGCAATTCTTGTCATCATTAAAAATAATGGTAATCTTCATCTGAACTACAATTTGTAAAGCTTACAGCCTCTTATTTATTTATCCCAACAGGATACTGGCCAGCAGAACTGAGCTGGTTTAATTTTCCAGCAAAATGAAAGGGTTCCTCTGACTGCCTGCACCATAGAGCAAAGGGGACTTGAGGAAGAAGCTAAACCTTCTAATTCAGCCATTCAGTTTGGAGACAACTCACAATGAATTGTACCTCTGCACTGACCGCTACTTAAAAGCTGAGAATGAACATTCATGTTAATGATTGTGGGAAAACATTTCTATCAGTCAAGCTTCTAAGAAATAGAAAATTAATTATGAACTACCATTAGAGCTGTTTGGATGAGCACCAGTCCTCAGACCTACATGGAATCCTGAAAAGCATAATTTCAATAAAAGGAAAACAACTGCATAGATTACCTTCAAGAGTAATAAACGAAATTGTGATGCTGAGATGTTGTACCTAGCCCAAATTAGGAGTAATACCTCAAAATGTCATCAGGGTTAGTGTAGACATGTTTAATCACACATTAGCCGTAGGCACTTCAGGAAGGCAGGTGACAGCCTAAGGTTTAAAACTGAAAGGGGAACAGAAGTTTAAGGGGTAAATATTTGCAATGCAGTGAGATGCTGTCACTTGGGGGACTTAAAAAGAAGGACTGGTGCTAGGAGTATTATAAAGAGGAGAATCTGCTTTAGCATTGTGATATTTGCCTCTTGTACATTACTGAAGGACTGAAATCCACCCAAAGGATATGGTACACCTTGGATTCTGCTCTCAATTCGCTGTAAGCAAATTGCTCTCCCAGCATGTTCTTCAGTGTAATTCTGCAAATTTGTGATAATGGTGGAGTTTTCTGACACTTGTTTGCAAAAGTGTTTGTGTTTTGAGATCCTCTCTGTGCAAGTGAGTGTACATGTAAAGTATCATTATGATATTATGTCACTCCAGAGCCTACTGATTTTACTAGTCATTATAACGATCTTTCATACACATTATTCTTTAATTGATTACCCCACTCAATATATAGTATAGATTTTGCCTTTATACTGGCTCTTGTTTGCTTCACAGAGCTAAATAATGAAGAAGGACAAAGTAATTTTAAGTATAAAGAAGTAAGAAGATGTTTCAGCCAAAATGTAAAGGAAGAGAGAAGAATCAGTGAAACACAACAGGGTGAAGTAGGGAGATTTATTTTAAATGCTGACACTGGTAATTTTGAGGTGAGGATGGAGCTTTGCTAAGTAGGTTGGTTTTGTATGTGTAATGGCCAGTATCTACAGCTTTTTATGTGCCTTTATTGGTGAATATTTCAGAATAATGTCTCACTTAAGCAACTCGTACCCTTTTACACTTAGCTGTCTGTTTAGAAGAAAAATAAGATGAATGATATGGTTTTCAACAATGAAAGTAGCCAAACAGTCTTGACTGCAGTTTGTGGAGCGTTTTTCATTTCTTTTTCCTTTTCAGATCAAAAAAATTATTTTAACTCATCTGAACTTATTGTCTTATCAATGTTTACAAATATCTAAAAGGCGGGAGTCAAGAGGATGGGGCCAGACTCTCTTCAGTAATACCCAGCAACAGGACAAGGGGCAGTGGGCACAAAGTGGAACCCAGGAGATTCCACCTGAATGTAAGGGAAAACTTCGTTACTGTGAAGGTGACAGAACACTGGAACAGGCTGCCCAGGGAGGTTGTGGAGTCTCCTCTGGAGATATTCACAATCCACCTGGATGTGATCCTGTGTGACCTGCTGTAGGTGATCCTGCTTTAGCTGGAGGGTTGGACTGGGTGATCTCCAGAGGCTCCTTCCAACCTTGACTGTTCTGTGATTCTGTGAGCTTTAGAATCATAGAATCATAGAATCACCAGGTTGGAGGAGACCACCAGAGAAGGCGAGTCAACCACCTCCCTGGGCAACCTGTTCCAGTGTCTAATGACCCTTTCTGTGAAAAATTTTTTCCTTATGGCATGTTCTTTACTCACTAAATATGTAGTGTGACACTGGCTCAATCATTTAACTTTGCTTTAATTTACTCTGCATGTAATATTTAATTATTTGCAATTTTATATGTACAATTATATGTTGTAATGCAATTTCTACTTGAATAGGAGAATTCAAATTGTAAAGGATTCTAGGAAATATGTGGTTTCTGCGTGGGGGATGATTACAAGGATAATTCTGAAAGTGAGTTACTCAATTGCGAAGACATTGGAAATGACGGACCTATTATTTCAGGCCATTTAAGCAAGATGTCTATCAGATGTAGTACTTGTAAAAAATGTAAGCTGTTTGATCTTTCAGCATCAATTCTGCCTTAATACGTGAAATAGAAAATTATAGGTACCTGAGCTCATAATGAATTGTCATGTTTATCACAGTTTGAATTTAGCCTGTCTGAAACTGAAGATTAAAGAAAAATACTTTAAGAAAACAGGTATGAAGCACTGATTTCTAGATATCAGTGAACGAATAATACAAAAAACATCTTCCCACTACTTTCACTGTAAATTTAACTGAAGCTTATTAATGAAGTGGAATGTATCAGCAGAGCTCACTGTCATAGACATGACGAATATCAACAGAAATAGTCAAAGCATAATCAAGCTAAATTATCCTAACTTACAGTAGCATTGCTGTTTGTGTTGTGGCAGGGAATGCAATTACTTCATTTGTCTGTTGCCTTCTAGTTGTTACTTTAACTGCTGCCAAATCAATCAGATTTTACACGATAACTTGCTTTCTTTTGTTTGATTAACACAAGGTGATAGATGCATCTATACAAACTTGGAATCAAAAGATTAAGTTCTGTTCTTTCCATTTACATGTTACGTGCTTTTGGGAAAGTGGTGTCACCCACATGCTTACTTGGTTCATCTGTAAGATCAATATCAAGCCCTTTTGCTTGATGCTTTGAAGTTTCTGTGAGTCTCATGAACAGAATATAGTCATTATCATCCTTGACTAAAAATACTATTCCTTATTATTACTGTAGTTCCTCCATTAGTAACAAACATGCTTGTTTTTCATCTCCCTAAAATTACTTAAGTTTCAAATTTACATTACAGTTTGGAATGGAACAAATTTGTAAGGCTGCACATACCATTTCTCGATTATTTTTTTTAACTTGTGTTCTGAAATTAGAAAGGACAACTGTTTGAGTTGGGGAGGGGTGTATTTTGTTTGCTATAACTGGAGATGGATTTAAAGGTTAACAACAAGATCTGGTTCACTGGTTGCTATTTTATAATTGAATTGCATTTTAAATTTCATATTCAAAAAGTTCAGACCAAGAGACAAACACTGATCTCACTATTCCAAAGGAAATTTGAATTTTTATCTCATTATACATCTAATTCAGAATTCTGATCACACTAGGCATTTTTACATCAGAGGCTCCCACTCTAAATTCTAATCTAATATCTGCTTCAGAATAATGCCTATAGGAAATCTGTAGTGTTTTTATATTACTGCAGTTTGTTCTCTTAAGGTCTGAGAGCTTCTTATTTAAAAAGAAAATAAAAAACAGACATGGAAGAATTGCAATTGTACAAATAATTAAAACTAGAATCCTGTATAAGGCCAAACATAAATGCTAGTCCTCCTGGTCGTTAGGGCTTTCCACATTATCTCTTGGGTGTAGAAATTTTGAGGGCTTAACTATGCTACAAAAGCAGTCCTTATCTTTTGAAATAGTCCATGTTTTGGGGCAGAATGTGTGCGAGGTCAGATCAGCAGTAGGGAAATATATACCTATAAGTGTTACAGAACTTTGTGGCCTTTCTCTCAAAATAATGCAGTGTTTTTCCACTGCTTTTATTTAGGTCTTTCACCAATTATTATAATAACTTTAAAAATAGTCAACTTCCACATGAAAATTTAAATGGAAGAGAAATAATAGGTGTACTGGTTCACTGCTGCAAGCCTATTTCGAAAGCTAAACAGACCCGACAGGAGAGTGTTGAGCATTCATTACTTTTCTGGATATAATAGAAGTTTTACTGCTGCCAGTCTGCTCCTTTCAGAAAGTAAACCATTCAGCTCATAAATCAAGAGCTGAAACTTATTTAGAATAATGATCACAAAGTCAGTCCCCCACCAGAAAGTCAAAGTTTAGTGAGTCATCATCTATTCCCAGAGACGTCATCCTACTATTCACAACAGGTACTTAATGCAAACAGGAAACGGGACCAGTAAGAGGAATATTAATTATAAGAGGTATTATTTTGTAAGCTACTAAAGTATACAAACAGCCTACAGTGATGGTGAGATGTTAGAAGCACAACTCTTTTTTTGAATGTTTTTTATTTCATTATTCCCCAGTTGCTGTCACTCAAGATAATTTTTGTCCCTAAGTATAACTCATTTACTGCATTTCCACCATTCAAGCGGATAGATAGCTGCAAGATATTGAGTTTATGACTGTTAGTGATATAATAAACAAACAAAAAAGACCAAATATTTATAGATGATAGGCTCTTTCAACACATCTGTGTATCTGTTGCTAGTATACAGCTTTGTTTCTTCACTTGTGACTGCTGTTCACATTATATTGTATTTTTTAACCACCAGCCTTCATGTAAGATATTGCTTCATGCACTCATCAATTAACTCATAAATATTTTGTTTAGTACTATCAACTCTGTTAAATGAGAGGAAAATAAGATTATAGACTGATTAATTCACATACTTAGCATCAGGAGACATTTTGAGTGCAAGAAGCAAAGTCTGACACTCATAGTTCTCAATATGGACATCCCATGATGCAGAAATCTGCAGCAGCTTTTTCACATGTATAATGCTTTCAGAAAGGAGAAGAAAATGATGTATGTCTTTCACAGAAGTCCAAGTTTCCAACAAGGAATTCAGAGTACAGCTTATTTGGAAGGACCTGGAGCATTTCAACCTAGTAGATACTATTTTAAGCAAGGATTCTTTAGGAAGGATTTTCAGTAAATATTAAAGAGCTTGGAAATGATGTTCTGAAGAATATAAAATACAGGTAATTATTCACTGGGATGCACTTGAGTAATTTTTGTTTGTTGATACTGGCGTCAGTAACAGTTATGGAGCTCGCATATCTGCTACAGACTTAAGAAATGACATATCTTAGAACAGACTCATGAGAAATTCTTCTAACTTGGTCCTGACCAATTAAATTTCAGCTACATCAGTGGAATGTATTTTCTAGGAGAGGCAGGGGTGAGGCACATCTCCTGAGTTTCATGGCATAAAAGTATGGCCTGTGCATTCTTTGAGAGCCAAGCCAGAATTATTCTACCAAGTAAGAGTACTCCATTGTGTTAAAATCTAATTACCACTATGCCTGGAATCAAACTAGAATGACTAGAATCATCTTCTTCTATCCTGTATGAAGACAGGATTCCCCTTTAAAGCATTGCCAACAGAAGCATCTTGAACATCTCTTTTATCATCCTTTGTCCTACTGTTAATTGACAAAGGGAAAAATCAACACTGATTATGAACTAAACCAGAAGAAAGAGAAAATAGAAAAGGCTTCAAATTGTTACACCTTCCTTTGGATCCCTTTTCCTCCTTTCATCTTTTGTGTTTTGACTTACTAAAAGATGTTTTGAGAACACGTTTTAATAGGTACAGTGATACTTAATAGACTTTCAACTTAAGTTATACAAGAAAAAAACATCAGGAAAAGAATTGAAATAAATAGTAAGAGGTGAAAGGCTGGAAAAGCAATGAGCTTTTAAAATTGACAGGTAGAATTGGCAGAGCACTAAATCAAACCAGATTAAGTGGTCACAGGGCAGAGAAACTTCCTGATAAACACATCCACTTGTCATACTTGCAGTAATACAGCTTCTTATTAATGACTGATAACGAAAGAATGCCTCTGCTCTGTGATCTTCCTCTAGCATTGAAATAGTTTATCCTGAACTTCCCATCTGCACATGCAGTGATACCTTTTCATCTTAGGCTAGAGATTAGGAGGAAGTTTTTTACAGAAAGGGTCATTGGGCATTGGAATCGGCTGCCCAGGGAGGTGGTTGAGTCACCTTCCCTGGAGGTGTTTAAGGCACGAGTGGATGAGGTCCTTGGGGACATGGTTTAGTGTCTGATAGGAATGGCTGGACTTGATGATCCTATGGGTCTCTTCCAACCTGGTGATTCTATGATTCTATGAAAATGGAAACTCGGGAAAGATTTATTCCTAATCACTGGACTGTATTAGTGTTCTCCTAACTTCTTAAATCTTAGAAAAAAAATTGATTACATTATTTTCTCTATTTAAGTTTTTTAAATTATATTGATTACATGTAGGGGGCTAGTTGCTTGGGTTATTCACATTACCTTAATTTTAAAGTCAGTTTTTTGACTTCTTTGGTTTTCTGAAAATGCTTAAATGAATTCTTGGTCCCCAGCTTCTTTATCATGGGCATGGCAATCACACATTTACTGTGAAAACAGTTAACTAGAAATGGTGTCCTGGAATTCCTAGTATTCAATGAGACTAAATGATTCTAAATGATGACACTTGATCTTGCAATTTTACTCAATCATTTATTCCTGTTGACTTGAGTATAACCATGTGCAGAATAGATTGGCAGCCTCTGAATCTGGCAAGACTTTTTCAGGAGAATATTTTGTTAAGTAAGATTGTAGATTTTTTAACCAAACTGTTCCCTAAGTTGAAGCTTGTAGAAAATTATCTCTTTGGACAAAATTCACTGTATCATTTTTTAAGTTATAAATCATCAAAGCTTTCTGTGTTGGCAAGCAGATTCTATTTCTTGTTTCGAAATTATTCTCACTTTTAATATTTTATTTGTATTTTTGAAGTTTGAAAATGTGAGTATCAACTTTGAAACATTTCTCATCATTGATTGCATCAACACAAAATGTTTCAGTTCAACCACACTGTTGGTTTGCAGGGTATTTTTGGTTGAAAACTTAAAATACTTACACTCTGTCTGGATTTGGAAGAGGAGACTTTGAATGTAAAATGCTTATATGATGGGAAATAATTTCCCTGCATACCTCTAGTTGTTAGTGGCCTCTCCAGAGCACAGTAAAATACCAGGAATAAAATAACTAGTGTTTTGAATATACAAGTAATGACAAATTAGAATGAGTGGTGTGACTTTAACTAAGGGTTAGAGAAGCTGATATATAATTTAAACCTGGAATTCAGCAATCTCATTGATTACAAGAATAGTTTGACAATTGTGCCTTTTTTTAAAGGTTGGCTGACAACCTGTGGGTTATGGATATTTTCCTTGGCAGCTGTTCTCTATTTATCATTACCGTATTTACTTGCTCGGCAAATAAAAGTATTATGGTTTATCATATAATTCAGATGAATGCACTAATTATGATGAAAAAGCATTGCCATTAGGGAAAGGGGGATAAAAAAGACAGAGGACTATTTTATACAATAGAATAATAGCTTTCTTACTGCATCCGTCACTTAATGAAACCAAAACTAAAGTTCCCTGAGGCTAGGATTTTTGTAATTTCTCTTTGATGGGGAAGCATTCCACAGGACTGCATTAATAGATCAAATGTTACAGAAGTTTGTTCTTCAAAAAATTGTACTTCAGTCTTTTCTATGGTTCTAGGATGCTATTATTTCCTTTTATTATAATTGTTCCAGCAATTAGTGCTTAGGAAAGAATCCATCCCTGACTCTGTGGATGCTGTTATTTCTTTGTGAGTGGAGAAAAAAAATCTACATCAGCAAAATCACCTCAGAAACTTTTCTGTATGTTTGCCTTCCAGAATACAAAGCTGCTTACTTAAAAGGCGATGATCCTTCAACTGTTCTCATTTTCTGGAATTAACTTGGAAGATCCAGTTGAGCAGGTATCTTGTAATTCTTTGAGATCAAACAGCACACCTTATCTCTTAGGCCTGTAGATTGACAGCTTGGATCATGTTTTCTAGGCTAAGAGTGGAAAGTTACTCAGGGCTGACTTCAGCTCCTGTGTAGAGACAGCTGGAGAAGGTCAGGCATTACCACTAGACAGGCTGCCACTGTTACCTGTGCCCAGCTGCTGCAGAGTTGGCATAAAAGATGTAGCTGAGTTTTGTTGTTTCTCATCCTGTATTGTGGGTGTCGCTATGGTTGTGAGCTGGATCTCTGAATGAGATAGCTGTGTGGCATTAGATCAGAGTCACCTCTGTGGTGATGTTCAGGTACAGCTCAGTTATTTCCTTTTTGTCTGTGTATGTCTCTGCTGCGAAGGCTTTAATATGGTTCAGAATTAGTTCTCAGATCTCTTGGTGCTTTCAGTATCTCATCCATCAAAGAGTTTGTAAACTCCTTTGTGTTTTGTCAGTGATGTTTTTATTCCTGGATCTGTTAATCATATCACAGACAATACCTGATTTCTCTGCTAGCTTGATGCTTTATGTGAATGAATCAGAGGTAAACTTATAGCATTTCATTTGGCTCTCTGAGTAGCTGCAGTGTAAATTTGCATGTGATAGGAGGTAGTTGGTTGATCCAAAAACTGAAGGCAGCATAGAATTTGTTTTCTTGATCAAAGGGATGTCCAGTCTTCTGAAAGTACTGACTATGGTCTGCTATTTATTGAACCAGATGCTGATGTGCTTGAAATGATAAACTGGGTTCTATCCAGTGGAGAGTCTGTTTTTCTGCTGAGGTTTCAGACCAGAATCAAAATAGAAGCTTGAGTGAAATGTCCCTAGCATATAACTAAAATGCCAGAGGTGGTTATTCGGTGTAGTGTTCCTCACAATGCCAAAAAAGGGGGTTAAACCCCTCTCTATTGCTCCATTTAATTGTTCTATTTCAGTGTAGCATATTCCTTTTCAAAACAGAGCTTTGGATGTATGTATATCTGATCTTATATTTTTGATGAGACAAAATTTTGAAAGATTAAGAGTCTTATCTAATTTTAAACTTACATTTAGACTTTAAAATTATATCTTTTCTCTCTGACATACTGCAGGGGGCACATGACTCTGTACAATCAGGTGTCTAGATGCTTAGTTTAGTCTTTAAATCAACATGCCAAGAGTTTACTACTTTAAAGTTGCAAACTGTAAGAGATCAAGTGTTAGATGATCAATATAATAACTCTCCATGCATAAATGTGCTCATCTGGTAATGCACAGTAAGATTTTTCTCTGCAAAGTAGAATATATTCAGAGCTGTTTTACAGCTTTCAGGACTTGCTGTAGGGAAGATCTCTGTCAGATGAAAACAGAGTTGAAACTCATGAGCCAGAAAAGTAATTTCTGATCTCTGTATGTCCTCTATGTAGTCTCAACAGACAGGTTCAAACCAGTGCAATTGCTTTGCAATTTTGCTAAGCAGGAAGTCATGAAGTTCTTACAGAATGACTAGATATGAATTCATCTACAACCAAGAATATTTACTTTTACTCTATAACTTTGATTAGAAGACCAAAGCATTTGTTATACAAACTGATTCCACTGTAACAAAGGATGGAATGTATGACACATGCTTAATTTAATCATTAAAATGTTACTGTTGACCTCAGAAAGAGTAGTTATGTGCTTAAAATCATTTGCCTGTTTAAAGTTGGTGTTGTTTCAAAGTCTGCATATATAGTAATTAGCTCAGTTCCCTTTAAATTGCCAAATTGATAATAACACCAACTCTAACAGTCATCAGTATTAAGTTATTCGTAGCACTCGGTATTTGCTGAAACTTCAGACTGCATACTAAAATAAAAACACTAACAATTGCAGCTTCATTGTTCTTCGACAGAAAGCCTTTTAAAATCTTGTCAGCCACAACTCTTTTTATCTCAACAAAACCAGAATGTGAGGGTTCCCTGCTCTTGACTCTGGGATGTTTTAAAAAGAATCTAGTCTTGTCCAATTACAGTATTACTCAGACAACTGAAAGCTTTTCTGTGCTTTGTAATGCCTTTAAAAGCAGTATGAACAATATTTGGCCATATAGTATAAACCCTTCCCCACTGATCGTTGCCATTACATCTCTTCAGGCTTCTAGAATTTGTCTAATACAGAATGCAAGATCGTATCTATGTAAATCTAGAATTCAGTTTGAAGTCTGACATCCAAAATTGAAATAAGGAGAGCTGAAAATGTATTTCAAAGCATGATCTGGGCTCATCTGGGTTTCAGTTATAAAATAGAAATGTACTTTCTAAGGAGAAAATTTTAAGCCCTGCAGCACTTGCTAACAGCATGTTTGATTATTGCATTAGTATCAATGGACAGACAAAAGAGAAACAGTTGACAGAGCGATAAAAGACCTCCTTTTCTGACAGTTGTATTCTCTGTACCATCACATTATTGTCTGGGCCTGATTTTCCTTTCTAAGACTCATTGTCTTAGAGTGATTCATATAAGAATAGACTAAATGACTGAATGGACTGCAGAGTTCATTTTTCTCACCATCAGAGGAGGAAAATTCAGACATATTCTGTGCCATGAGCACCAATTTCCTGCACTCTGAAGTTATATTGCAAGTCAGAAGTAGCTGATACAGCTTGGAACATGCTCATTAGTATCAATATGACCCTGACATTTTCATGCCCCATTTGTCCCAAACATTCTTTGGCTGCAAACTGCCTTTTCATACTCTTCTCCTTTCTATCTTCTTACTTGAACTCCCTTTTTACTTTTGTACTTCTGCTACTTCCTTTTATTCTCTCTTCCACCCCGCCCCCACCTTTCTTTTTCTGCTATAACCAAAAAGTCCTGGCTGCCAGCTTCTTTCAGGCAAACTGAGCTTGGTTTGTGCAGTACAGTCTTTGCCCTTCTGGATCTTTCTGCAAGTCCTCAAGTATCTCTAGCCCATGGCAGGGGCGTTGAAACTAGATGATCTTTAAGGTCCCTTCCAACCCAAACCATTCTATGATTCTACGATTCCTACTTCCTTAGAGCACTCTCCATGGAATGATTCTGAGACTATCCATCATATTTGAGAAGATTTGTGGCAGTCTGGTGAATTTCCCGCTAATCGGAAAAGGGGAGCATAACTCCCACTTATAAAAAATGAAAAAAGGAAGACCCAGGGAACTACAGGCTGGTCAGCCCCACCTCTGTGCCTGGAAAGATCACGGAGGAGATTCTCTTGGACACTCTGTTAAGGCACATGTAAAATGAGAAGTCAATTGGTGGTAGCTGGCGTAACTTCACTAAGGGTAAGTTGTTCCTGACAAATCTGCTGTCCTTCTACAACAAGGCTACAGCATTGGTGGATAAGGGAAGGGTAACTGACATCATCTACCTGGACTTGTGCAAAGCATTCAGCACCATCCCACGACATATTCTTGTCTCTAGATTGGAGCGACATGGATTTGAGAGATGGACCACTTGGTGGATCAAGAATTGGCCGGATGGTTGCACTCAGTGTCACAGTCAGTGTCTCAATGTCCAAGTGGAGATCCTCAGGGTCAGTACCAGGACCAGTGCTGTTTAGCATCTTTGTCTTAGAAATGGACAGTGGGATTGAGGGCACCCTCAGCAAGTTTGCTTATAACACAAGCTGTGTGGCACAATCAAAACACTGGAGGGAAGGGATGCCATCCAGAAGGACCTGGACAGGCTTGAGAGGTGAGCCTCTGTGAATCTCATGTAGTTCAACAAGGCCAATTGCAAGGTCCTTCATCTGGGTTGGAGCAAGCCCAAACACAAATACAGGCTAACTGGAGAACAGATTGTAGATGGTACAGTCCTGAGGAGAAGAATTTGGGGGTGCTGGTGAATGAGAAGTTCAACATGAGCTGGCAATGTGTGCTTGCAGTCCAGAAAGCCAACCATATCCTGGGCTGCCTCTACAGAAGTGTGACAAGTAGGGCAAGGGAGGTGATTCTGCCCCTCAACTCTGCTCTTGTGAGACCTCACCTGGAGTTCCGTGTTCAGTTCTGGAGTCCTTAGCACAGGAAGGACATGGATCTCTTAGAGTGAGTCTAAACAAGGCCGCAGAGATGATCCAAGGGCTGGAGGAGCTCCCACACATGATAGGCTGATAGAGTTGGGGTTGTTTAGCCTGGAGAAGAAAAGGCTCTAGAGAGACCTTATAGTAGCCTTCCAGCATTTACAGGGTGCCCACAGGAAAGCTGGGGAGGGGCTTTTTATCAGGGAGTGCAGTGAGAGGACAAGGGGTAATGGTTTTTATCTGAAAGAGGGCAGATTTAGATTAGATAATAGGAAGAATCATTTTCCTGTGATGTTGGTGAGGCACTGGAACAGGTTGCCTAGAAAACTCATGGCTGTTCCATCCCTGAAGGTGTTCAAGGCCAGGCTGGATGAGGCTTTGAGTAACCAGTGGAAGGTGTCTCTCCCCACCGCAGGAGGGGTCGAGTTGGATGACCTTTAAGGCCCTTCCAACCCAAACCATGCTATGATTCTATGATTTTATGACTTCAGGAAACAGCAGCTGTTCAGGCATGGGAAATACAATGTACTCTAGCATCAGCCCTTTATTTCAAATAGTCTTACAGTGCTCTTCTCTCTCTTCCTTTTGCGCAAGCCAGTGTACAGCATAAAACTTGCCTTTGATACCAACTAGAGCCCATTTTGATGCTGAAGAGCTATAATGGTTGTAATGAGTTGGAAGATGTTCTTGCCATCGTCAGGTCAGTTAAGGCCTATTTGTACATGGGTGCTGACAAGTATATGGGCAGATATTGTTTGTGCTACTTCAAAAAGCATTACAAAGCAGAAAAAAAAAAAAAGCTTTCACTTGTCAATAATACTGCAATTGGGCAAGACTTGATTCTTCTTAAAGCATCCCTGGGTTAAGAGCAGGGGACCTGCACATTGTGTTTGTGTTGAGATAAAGAGTTGTGGCTGACAAGATTTTCAGAGTTTCTGTCAAAGAACAATGAAGCTGTAACTGTTAATGTTATTATTTTAGGATGAGCTAAGAAGTTCTGCAGTCTGAAATCTATGCAGCTGCCTGAGTGCTGCATTTGTAAAAACATGCCATTAAGCTTTTGTTAACATTAATGTGTCATTAAACAATATAACATTATGCAACAATTAAACATCTGAAAAATAATTTCCATGGAGAAATGTTGATTCTCTAATGTTTTTTTCTGTACATGCACACAAATACGACAGTGTTACAAATTGAAAAATTTAATACCAATTATATGAGGCAAGAGTAACATTTCAAGGGCAAAATGCTAATAGAAGAAAGAAATGGCCATTTCATAGAGGCTAGAGATGTTCAAGTGGTTATGTAAATATCCTCTGATAATCTTTAATGGGTGAAAAAATGCAGAAATTCTTCCCACAGCTTTGGGAGAACTTTACAGATACTTTGTCTTCACATTTCTTTCATCAAAGTTTTGTAGAAGTCTTTTTCCATGTCCTTCTTAACCGACTTTCTAGGCAGATGAAATTAAACATACTTGGCTTTGGTAACTGGAAGGACCGTATCTGTGTAAGTCTGCCTGATTTGAAGGTGTCTGTTTTGGGCCTCCCTCTTCCTCCCCTTCCTAGCATGTTTCTTAATTCAATCGTGCAGTTTTTACTATTTATTTTTTCATCCATTTTGCAATCAGAATATGACACCAGAATTGTAAATGTCAGTGAGATGCCAGTCAGGAAATTCTCATTATTCTGAGCCTTCTACCTACAGGTACATGAACTGACTTCCTATAGTGTTACCAACAATTAATAATCTGAATTGGGAAAGAAACAATTCCTGATGGGTTCTTCTTCCCTAGAAAGGTCAAATTTAATACAGTTGGAGAAAAAAAATCATATTTTTAGGACCATGATAACTTGCTGCTTGTCATGATTTCCCTTCCCCATACACGCTCTTTTGGAATGTGAAAAGACAAACTCCAGCTATAATTCTCAATAAAGATGTAATTGGTGTGCTGGGATTTCTGAAAGTCATAATTCATCTTTTTTCTTCAGGATGATTTTCCTTACAAGTTCTGTGACATGAGGTCGTATTTCTTCAACAGAGACAGTAGAGTCCCAGGCCTTTACTACTTTCCCACTGGGGTCCACCAGGTATTTCCAGAAGTTCCAGGTTGGTTCTTCTCCTGTAGAATCTACAGGCAAAAAAAAAAGAGTGTAAACTCAGAAAAGAAAATTACATTAGCCCATGTCTGACATTTGTTCATGTCAATTTGATGATTGCCCTCTCAGAGGAAGAAAGAACATAAAATTAAGAGGGAATTCAGACTAATAAGATTAATTTTCTGACAGACAGGGAGCTTTAACTAGACAGTAGCACCTTGGAGACTAATGAGAACAGTCAAGCTTGAGACAGAGAGGCAGAATGCACTATAATCTGTGATAAATTGTGTGTCTGTGCATGTGTATGCGTGCATGTGCTCTGCATGTATTGATAACCCTGAAACAGCTGAGCTTTGATGGGAAGATTCAATTTGTCATAACAATATAGCTGTACCATACTGATTATTTGCTTGTTTATCCAGAATTTTTTTCCTCAAAAAGTACTCATTATCATGTACTTCCTAAGAAGGTTTCAAGAATGCTACATGAAGAAATAACAAAGTAAATTGTTCCAGGAGGTTTCTTCCTAACCCCTATCTACTACAATTTTTCCCTCCATGACCACATGCTCATTTTACATGACTGACGTTCTTATCCTTTACTATTCTGCTACATGACTAACAAAATATTCAGGATTTTCAGTCAGATCAGGAGCCTCATCCCACTAATAGCACAAGTGCAGACACTACAGACAAATTAGCATCTTTTTTGATTGATTATACGATGGGCAAAATCTCATAAGGAATCAGAAGGTATTTCAAAGTGTCATCAAGACACAATCAGACCTATACTGTTGACTATCTTGTCATTATGCCACATAAATATACTGACTCCGGCAGCTGCCCTTTGCACGCGGACCAACAGCAAACAGAAGTTGTACAAGTTTCATGTGCCATGTTTGCAGTAACAACCCCACTGGATAAAACAGAAATGGAAGAATGTGAAGAGACTAAAGGGATGTTTGGCTAGCAGAAACATCCATTGCAGACACCTGGAAGGAGGTGTGCTGGGGGAGCCAAAAATACTACTACCAACACACTTTTAAATTCAGTGGTATGGGGGAAAACGCTGTGGAGCTGGAGAGAAGCTGTGGCAATACAGTCTCTGCAGAATGCAGCTCAGGTGATACCCTGACCTCTTGGGCTTTATTATATATCATTGCTGGAGACGTTTTTGTTACATTGGCTAAAGACTGACGTTTTAGTTTGGCATTTAAATGGTATTTAGAGCATTCATTCAGTGCATGAACAGCAGTGCCTTGAAGAAGAAAGTAATGCCTTGACAGAGGATACCCTGCTTTACAGTGTATTTTGTCAGCTCTATGCAAAGAACCAGAAAAACCTCTTTAGGTCACAGTGCTGTGTGAGATGCAGATTAGAACTGGAGGAGCTGTACAGTATTCCAGTGCTTGGAAAGGAATGAGGAAGGGAGTATTCGAGGATATCTCTTAGTGCCTGGTTTCACATTTTGATTGTAGAAGTAAATGATGTAGGTGCTTTGCCTCCAGTTATCCTACAGCTCTTTAAATGAATCTTACAAATCCAGCCTGCAGCAATCATGTCACAGAAGAAGCACTTAAGAGACTGCAGAGTGGAAAAAGGAACATCAGTGTTGTGCGCATACAGGAGGATATTTCAAGACATTTAACCCACGTAGAGGTTTATTAGACTAGTTCTTACGGGTCATTTGTTATTGAAGAGTTTTCATCCCTGGAGATCTTTTTATAAGGTTAGACAAATCTGTCAGGAGTGACAGAGAGGGAAATCCTGCCTTCTGCAAGAGGATGGATTCTGACCTCTTTGAGCCTGACAGTTCTGCACTGACTCTGAACACAGGCATAGATACCTTTTTTTCTGTTGGATGGTATTTTGTGTCAGAAGAATTCTGCGCTAGGGGAAAAAATATCTAATGCTCCAGATTACTCACCAATTAAGTACTTGTAGGCAGGAATTGCACCAGCTCCGCTGACTGCAACTTTGCTGAACATGGGAAAGGAGGCACCATAAGTCTTTCGTGCAAAACTTTCAATTTCTTTGTTAGTGTCTGGTTCTTGCTGCCCAAACTGATTGCATGGGAATGCCAGCACATTGAAATGATATGGGCCAAGGTCCCTCTGTAGCTGCTGTAAGGCCTTGTAGTGGCTCTCTGTGTACCCACATTCACTCGCAACGTTGACAACTAGCGACACCTGAAGAACAAGAGAGATTCAAAATTGGGCTGCACATCAGTTTTACACCAGGTAGGCTGAGATGCAGATTATTTTCAAAAAGCAAGAATGTCTAGAGAACTGTATCTGAGCATTTTTATTTGAAACTACACTGAGTTCTGTTTGCAATAGGAAGACTTAATATTTCTTTTATGTAATCCTATTTGGCATCATAGATAAGCAATCTTAATTTACGGAGAATACATGTTCCTCAGTTCTGCCTTTTGGATAGTTTCTAAGCATCTTTAAGAAAGGAACATCCAAGTAAGGTATACCAAGTTGCATGAAAGAAAGTTGCAAATTAATGTATTTCTGGTAGTTTATCTGTAGTGAAGCATCTGTTTTGCAGCATCCTTCCTTGTACAGAATTTAGTGCTCATACAGAACTGGCTAATCCCTTTATAATCGCTAGTGAAGATGTTTTGATCTGGAAGCTAACAGAAGCAGTTACAGGATTTTGGGTTGGTCTATGCAGCATGAACTGTAAAATTTCCCACCATGTCTAGAGTCTGCTCAGCTGGGACATAATTACAACAGATTTTGCATAAAGGTTTTCTCCCTCAATGAGAGATTCCTGGAAGCAAAGACCTTAAAGAGTTATCTCTGTAGCTGATCATCTTTGCTGTTGTGTGCACTGTGCCATTTGGACAGTGCCACCAGGCATGTGTCTGCCTGCACAGATCCAGCAGAGAGGAACGTGCCAAACTCAGACGAACCCCACTGGAAAACAGAGGCATTTGTAAGGAGAATATGTGGTGGAACAGATCCTATCAACAATTTCTTGGGAAAATTAAGTGATCTAACCCTGAACTGACACATACTACACATTTTCTCAAGGCCATGAAGTGCTTTCAGTTGTTTTTTGAGATATTTTATCCTTAAATAATTTCTAGAATTTATTTTTATTATTCTTAGAAATCTTGTGAGTTGTAACTTGTTCTACATAAATTGAGGTCATTCTAATATTTTCTTGGAAGTGGATTAGAGCTGAATGTCATAGACCTTTTAGATACAATGTGATTTATTAATAAAAATAGCAAGCAGTTTATACTGACATTTCTTTTACATACAGCTACATTCTATTCCTTCTTTTCAGACCAGTTTCTAAGAGTTATAAAGGAATATAAATATTATAATACTAGAAATGTTTCTACCCACCTAGATAAAATCAGGCATAGTGCAGAAAATATCATGACTTGGGAATCAAAATTCTGCCTGGTTTACACTGAATCCACTGGGTTTGTACAGGTTATACATCAGCCAGGAGCTGATCTTTCACTCTCAAGTTGCAAAAAAAAGTTTTAATTCAATTGAAGTAGCCAACCCATTCCCCAGGGCTAGTTCAACAGTGACTATTCACATTGGAGCTTTCTACAAGGGTTTGGAAGTTTCATTGAAGCTGGCAGGTTGGTTCCACTATGGTCAGCGTGAGACAGCAGCATTGAAGAATGCACTGCTACAAGAGGAAAGGTTGAAGCTTGGAGACATTAACTAAGCTTATCCAACTACACTGCAAGTAGCTGTAGGGCGAGAAAAGGAAGTAAAAAATCCTGACTTATACTTTCTTGTCTATGACCACTGGTTTTGCTCAGTTTAAACTTTGGATTCTGATGTTATCCTTGTTCCATATTCCTGTGTGTATATTTTTATACAAAATATAGGAGTGTATAAGAAATACAAAGAGAGTACATCAAATAAATTATAATACCTGAAAAATAAATTACTGTGTGTGTATAGTGGTTTTAAGGCTGAAAAAAACCCAGGCATATAAAAGCCCAAAATAGGGGTAAGGTATGGGATCACAAGATAAAATCCCTAGAAGGTGCAGGAGTCAGTAAAGAAAAAGCTAAGGAGATGTTGGTGTTTATAATTTCTTACATTAAACATTAGCCCTTTGTGTATTTTGAACCTCATATAGGTACATGTCTATATTTAAATTGTTTTCAGGGAGGCACTGCTTTCCCTGGAAGACAGGTGAGCCTATAAAGCACAAGTTGATGTAATCTTATTTGTGGTGTAACGTGTCAACAGAATACAAGCTAAGCCATCCCTGTACACTTGCATATGAAATATGATCTGGAGCCACCTAGCTAACTCCCAAAGTATCAAATTCATTCAGACAACTTTTACAAGGTCTACCCAAAATTTTAAATTCAGTTTCTTAAAACATCCAATGGTATGGTATATGATTTTTTTTTTTTGAAGAGGTTATTTTATGATGCATTCCTGTTGCAGACTGTCAATATTTGAAACAGAACTTCTATATGAAGTCTGACAAAAAAAATCTGAGACTAACCTTATAGATTAGGAACCAGGAGCGGGAGGGGAGAGACAAAGAGATGGTTATACAACATGTTCTAACCTGTCACAGTGAGACAAAGCTCATACTGATCACTTCATTCAGTATATGTGGATGTGGGTTCAAATACAGATGTTTTCTTACCCTTGGTTGGAAAATGTTGGTGTGCACCAGCCCACAATGCTTTGTCTGTGAAGCAGTTTTTAATTCAAAATAACATCCCTGTGCTCAAGCACCCACCTTATTCACCAGACCTGAGTAGGTCCTCAAAGGCTCAAATTTTTTTTGGTAGAAGACGTGAAAGCAAAAGCAATGGAGACCCCAACAGCATTTCAGAAAATTATCTGCAGAATTGCTTTGAACTTTAGCAGCATTGTATGCAGCTGGGTGTCACCGCAGGAGGGAACTGTGTTGATGGTGATCATGGTTGATTTTATTATTTCGTTAAATAAAGGGTTCCAGGCACAGTCTCAGGGTTTGGGGTTTTTTGTTTGTTTCAGACCTCATATTGGAATAAAAAATAACTCTTGTCAGTTCTGTTCTTTTAAAATAATCTGTATTTACCAAGCACAGTGATAACTGTCGTTTAGTATGATTGAACTAAAGATAAATTGTACCATGAAGAGTTGATTTCACATGCAGTTCTTTCATATGAAAATCTAGAGGCTTTTTAAAATATAGTTTAAGATTCAGCATTCTGATGATGCAGAAGTATTCACATACCTTACCATATTCACATCCATTGATTGTCTATCCCAAACACAATGGCAGTGTAAGAATTTATCATTGGAGGTTTGGGGGAAATAAGGTCGTGCAGACATGAAAAATGACTTGCCAATGAAAACAACAAAACTTTTATAACTTTTACTTGGGTTTGAAGTTAGGAGGGCTTGAAAGAATTCACTCAAAAAGAAACAAGAGTTTTAATTTACAGCTGTTTAAAGCCAGGTGGTTACTTGGCACAGTGGTGAAAGTCATGAGAGCTCACATTGCAAATGGTGTAAAATTTCAAACATTATCCCACAAGATAGGAAGAAATGACATTCAGCATTTCTTAGAATGGCAGACACATTATGCTTCTCCTTTTTCCTTAGAAAAATGCATTTTGTTACTGAACTCCACTATTTAATGGTGCAGACCTAAACATATAACTAACACATATAATAGAAAACTTTCAGGATTTCTTATTATTTGAAATAAGGAACTACATTTCCATAAGGCACTTTTAAAACAATTATTTAAAAGCTTTACCAAGTTATCCTTCAAGTATCTGGTACTTGAAGTGATTTAAATGTGGTGGGGTTTTTTATGTCTGTATTTTATTTTTAATGAATAACATTCACTGGTTTTGTTCTCATGAAGACGTTGTGCTTTGACTTCTTGCAACTATTGACTTAAATTCAGTGAGCCTCTTGACTGGCTTTAGGCTCTGACAGTGCAAGTCAAGGACACCACCTAGTGTGCA
The DNA here is from genome assembly GCA_013389865.1 of Piaya cayana. NCBI lineage: Eukaryota > Metazoa > Chordata > Aves > Cuculiformes > Coccyzidae > Piaya > Piaya cayana. Next base: position 336,991 of record WAAB01009894.1, read on the forward strand.
GTGCAAACAATTCATCCTGGACCTTGCAAAAAGTATTTAATTTAAGTTGAATTCTATATCAGCTGTTGTCTGACCCCTTCATGCTATCCTTTCCTTCCCTTCACCCACGGTCAACCCATTTATTTAACACTGCAAAAATAATTTTTGGTTTACTTAATGTTTACATTCCTGTACCCTATTGAGGGAAAGATCCCTGGACAGATTTATGAATCTGCTATCACCTTTTGATAGGAATTGTTGGGCTCAATGGCCCGGTGGGTCTCTTCCAACCTGGTTATTCTATGATTCTATGATTCAAGTAACCCTTTGGGGATCTTTTAGCAGAGACAGTAGATACTTAGGTTTTTAGACCTGGTGATTCTTAACTGGCCCCATCTGACTGATGGAAGAACCAGCCACAAGTGTCAGATTACACCACCTCACAGAGCTGTTCCCTTCATGGAAAAAAATAGCAATACTTCGCATGGTAATTAAGAAGCTACACTCTGTATTTATGCACATTCAGTAATACCATGTTCTCAGACTGCAGAGAGCTGTGATGCAAAGTGCCTAGCATTACTTTCAATAGTAAAATAATACTTTGTATTGTTACAGTGCCTAATGCTTTTACATTTTTATAGTACCTTCAGTTTCAGATTTCCAAAGCACTGCACTAACACTATTTAATTATACCTCATCACACAGTACTTAGCTGAGTGGTAGGTAGGCAGGTAGGCAGGTAGGTAGGTACTACTATACCTAGATAGGTATAAACACAGCAGGCAACACTTGATGCTTGGGAATTCTGACTCCCAAATAGACACTATTTTGGAAAGAATACAGTTTCTTACAGCCTATCTGATACAAACCATAAAATAAAATATAAGCTTTCCTGATTTAGACAGCTAGATAGATTAGATAGAAAACTAATCTTATTTGGATCCCATTGATTCTTTTCCAGCTGTGTATCACTGCCCTTGATTTTTAATGGGTCAATATCAGTACTGTAACCTGGAAAAAAAATAGGATAGCCTTCTTGCACAACACAATAAAACAGACAGCCTTTTGATCTGTTTCACTTGTGATACTCTTTTTTTTTCAGTCTTAATAGCCCTCCCCAACTCTGCTTTCAGGCAGACATATCATACCTGATTCTGTAGCATGTATGCCCAATTTTTAGCATTCTAGCAGTATTATTTCTTACATCCCCGTAAAAACAGAGTACTCCCTCACATATTTTTGACATTTTTATTGAAGTGGTTGATAGGTTATGTCTGTGTATATTTATTCTAGACAAAAAATAACCTGATCTGTATTTTTTAAAATTTTTGCTATCTCAGACTTGTCAGTGCATTTATTATTTATTGTAATGGAGGGAACTTGTGATTTGTATCAAGATCCACTTGAATGGAAAATTAAATAATACCAAACTGTGGTTTTTCTTACTAAGAAAAAATATCTCAATGATCTGAATATACATTAATAATAGTTACTGTAGAAAGATTCTGCAAGCCATGAATTGCACTAATTGTTTCTAGTTATCGTGGCTCTTATGTTTTTAGAATCAGCAGACTTTTTTATATACTCTGGAAGCTTTTTAATTTTTAAAAATCAGAGATAGTTTCTTGACTGCAAATTACATAGTTATTTAACTAAATTATCTGAGTGACTGAAGAAAATGTTTCTCCTACATCTGCCAGAAAGCTTAAGGCTGTTAAAAGCTGGTTTAGCAATTAGCAGACTATTGTTCCAGGGTCTAACTAGTGACTCACTCTCTTTAAACCAGCAGCATATACATTATTGTCTTTCTTTTAATAGTTTTAAAATATTAGGACAAACCTACATCTTAAGATTACTTATCTAAATGCAGATTTAAGAAGGTTTATTTTAAGAAATAAATAAGAGTTTAAATTAACCTTTGTCTACCTTAATACTGAGTTCTGACAACATAATGACAGGAAGGGATGTGTTTTATTGCTGTAATTTTCTTTAAAACTGTGCACATGCATTCTCAGACAGCAGCTGGCCCAAACATTAATAGGCTCTCTGAATGCAAACGTTTTGTTCCACACAGAAGCTGGTCATCACTTTTTCTGAATAGACTGTTACATTTGGCCTAGCAAAGATCAAGAGTACTAATCACCAGTGGTATTACCTTTTCCAAGGTACAACTCCAGAGCTCTCCCTTAGGAAACCAGTTGCCTCCAGGATAGCCTGGTATCCCAGCACCACTGGAGACACACACATCCCTAACCTGGCATGGGCATGAGATCACAGATCAGCCTCTGCAGCTTGTTCTGGTGGGGATGAGCACCCACAACTCTCTGCAGGGTGGCTCTGAGAAATTCCTCCAAGTTCCCCCTTACCATGCGGATTCTGGCCCTGACATAGAGGAGCTACAGGTCGTATTTGCTTATTCAGGCAGATCTGCGGACAAAATGTGCCCCAGTAACAGGATTTATTGGCAGAGCCTTTAGAAGGGGCACCTAAAAAAGGCAAATATTGCTTAATATTAAATAGCTTCCATGTTTTTCCAATACAGATACTTGAGTGGGCATGGGACCTGTTTATCTCTACTTGAACTGTGAATGCAGGGGGAGGAGTTTGACCAGGTAAGATCCAGACACTTCATTTGGTACAAATCCACCAATATCTGTTTCTACTGAGCTCAGGAAGATGCACATCTCCTCCCATGTACCTTCTCCGTCTTCCTGCCACTGTTTTAGTGACTTGCTGCTGCGGAGTAGTGAGCTGGGACACCTCAGTGAGAAACCTGAGGAGGGGGAAAAGGAAGGTAACAACATAAAGCTGGACATGAAGGGTGAAAGTGAGCAGTGGTGCCTGATTTTTGGGCAGCAGCTAAGCAGCTGGATTGCCTGGATGGCGCATAGAAGATGTCACTTGAGCGCCAAGACTGGCAGCTATGGGCTTTATGTTAATTTTAGCTCGGTAAGTTGTCTATGTGGCTATAAGAGCTGGAGCATTAAGCCCCTTGCGTGCCAAGTTCCCTTTTCACTCTTCCGTAGATACTGACGGTCAAACCACCAACAAAAGTAAAATGATATCAAGATGTATTCTTCTTAAAACAAGACAGAAAGCTCTGCCTAGAACTCCTTAGTGTAATATGCAAATAAAATGTAGAAGATGTAATAAAAGTATGTGTGTCTATGTGCTTTTCTTCACATTGCTGTCACTAAAAAGCTACAAGGGGAATAGCAGATGCTCCTACAATATCACTGTACCCTGATATTTAAAAAAAATTACTTTCTCATGTCTCTCATTTTTTTATTAATTACGGTGAATTCTATGAACTCCATTAGCCACTGAAGAAATCCCATCTTTTTGCTGCTGCTGTTAATGCAGAACGTTAAAAAGCAACGGGACCTAGGTAAAAATAGTTTACTAAAAGTCATGCGGTTAAAAGGCTGAAATAGGTCAGTGACCCGCAGGCACAAACTCCCCGGTTAGCAGCCACAACCCCTGCAGTTCACCCACCCGAACGCAGGGCGGGCAGGCAGCCCCCCTCCTGCCACGTCTACAGGCGGCAGCCCGAGCAAGGAAAAGACGCGGAGACACGGAGATTACGCTGCAAAAAAAGGCTTTATTTGAAAGCTGCGGAGCGCGATGGGAGGGAGCATGCGGGGGAAAGAGGAGCCGTACCCCCCGCCGCCCCGGCTCCGCAGCCCCCGGGCGGGCGGCGAGCACTTACCGAGCCCCGGTACTTCTCCAGCGACACCAGCTTGCCCCTGATGTTTACAACCTTGAACGTGTAAAAATCAGGTTCTTTCTGCTGCGTGGCGGAAAGCGCTAAAAGCAGGACGGCTGCAATAGCGAGGAGCATGGCGAGAGGGACGAGCAGCACTTTCGGGAAGGGAGAGGACGGCTGGAGCTCCACACTGCCCTCAGGATCCAGCATCCTGCGACCCCCCCGCCGCGCGGCCGCAAAGGGAGGTGCTGCAAACGCTGCTTTGCAACAGGCCTCTGCCCGGCGGCAGCACAGCATTGTTAGGCTTATTATTCTTATTACTTAAGCTAATTCATTCCCTTAACATTTCACAGAATCATAGAATCACCAGGTTGGAAGAGACCCACTGGATCATCAAGTCCAACCATTCCTATCAAACACTAAACCATGCCCTTAGCACCTCGTCCACCCGTGCCTTAAACCACCATCCTGGGCAGCCTCTGCCAGTGTCCAATGACCCTTTACATGAAAAATTTCTTCCTAATGTCCAGCCTAAACCTCCCCTGGTGCAGCTTGAGGCCATTCCCTCTTGTCCTGTCCCCTGTTACTTGGGAGAAGAGGCCAGGTCCCTCCTCTCCACAGCCTCCTTTCAGGTAGCTGTAGAGAGCAATGAGGTCTCCCCTCAGCCTCCTCTTCTCCAGGCTAAACAAACCCAGCTCTCAGCTGTTCCTCCCTTAACACTTGATTCTGCTTATTCTTCCTATTCATATTATTGTTTAAGCTAAATCATTCCCTTAACATTTAGTGGTGGTTGTTGTTGTTGTTATTGCTTAAGCTAATTCAGTCCCTTAACATTTTACTCTTATTATTATTGCTTAACTAATTCATTCCCTTAACATTTGATTCTCATTCTAACCATTGTTACCATTTTTACCACTGCTTAAGCTAATTCATCCCCTTAACATTTGATTCTTATTATTATTGCTTAACTAATTCATTCCCTTATCACTTGGTTCTTCCTATTATTGATAATAATAATTGATAGTAAATAATTGATAATAAAATTGATAGGTATGGTTGGACTCGATCTGGTGGGTCTCTTCCAACCTGGTTGTTCTATGATTCTGTGATTATTGCGTAACTAATTCATTCCCTAAACACCTGATTCTTATTCTTACTATTCTTATTATTGCTTAAGCTAATTAATTCCCCTGACCTAATGATCTGCTTCTTCCTTCAAGCACCAGAGCTTTGCTTACACTGGGGGGATGCAGTATTCTAAAAGGGAGACTTTCAAGGCGTGTTAAGTAAGGACATAGAATCATAGAACAGTTTGATTTGGGAGGGACTCTAAAGATCATCTAGTTCCAACCCCCTTGCCATGGGCAGGGATGTCTATGGGTACCAGATGAATGAAAGTGCTGGATGGCTCCAGAACAGGAATGCCAAACACATCTGTGGATACTAGTCATATTCATGGATCTGCTGTAGCTGTGGCCTAAGAAAATAACGGATAGAATTATTGTGATTTTTTGATGGATTTGCCTTTTTTTTCCCCTCAGTATACTAACTATAGCATCTGGTAACTAGGTGTGATGTCAAAGGATAACTGTGGCTTGGTTGCTACTGGTTATGGATGGAAGTGCTCTGAACAGGAGTCACAACTCACAGCTGGTAGAAGCGGCATCACAAGCTGCCGTGCATGATGCTGTGCGAAATGGAACCGTTAGCCAGACCTTCAGGAAATTCATCTCTGCATGGGAAGAAGTGTGTGGCCAGACCACCGGACTTCACAGTGTGATCTGGGAGAAACCGCATTACCAAATGATTTTTTAATGCAAGATAGAGCTATTAAACACCACAAACTGAATTTGGTACCAAAGCTTTCAGATACGCAGTGCCAAACCACTGCTTCGGTGCACTGATGCCATTTTTGGGGTTGTCTGCAAGAAAAAATAACCATTTGTACGATTTGCTGCTATGCCTGCTGGAAGAAAGTCATTTGTATATATAAAGTAACAGCAACAGAAAGCATTTGGTGGTCATTGATTTCTTCTTGGACTCAGACACTGGTCCTCCATGTTACTGATTCTGATTTGGCAAAGAAAAGCAAAGGGTAATGATCTACTGAAAACAATTAAGTAGCATATCCAAGACATATTGGAGATCTATCTTTTGAAGAGCAAATCACATTTTGTAATCTCATTTTTGTGAATTCTTTTTAACTGTGTTTTGAGTAGATCTTGATTAAATTTGGTTAGGTAATTCAAACATAGTGGTCTTAATGCAAGTGAAGAAACCATGTATACCTAGTTAGATATTTTAATTAAGAGGTTTTAAACATTTAATGTTTTTAATGTTATGTATTTCAGCTTAAGTAGACACCCAGCATCAGGAAATAATGCAATACACTACAAAAATATGCAGATGGAAAATCTTAGAATCACAGAACCATAGAATAACCAGGTTGGAAGAGACCCACTGGATCATCAAGTCCAACCATTCCTATCAAACACTAAACTGTGCCTCTTAGCACCTCGTCCACCTGTGCCTTAAACACCTCCAGGGAAGGTGAATCAACCACCTCCCTGGGCAGCCTCTGCCAATGTCCAATGACCCTTTCTGTGAAAAATTTCTTCATAATGTCCAGCCTAAACCTCCCCTGGTGCAGCTTGAGGCCATTCCCTCTTGTCCTGTCCCCTGTCACTTGGGAGAAGAGCCCAGCTCCCTCCTCTCTACGACCTCCTTTCAGGTAGTTATAGAGAGCAATGAGGTCTCCCCTCAGCCTCCTCTTCCCCAGGCTAAACAACCCCAGCTCTCTCAGCCATTCCTCATAAGGCCTGTTCTCCA
>WAAB01009894.1:343872-483704 GCA_013389865.1 Piaya cayana
TAGCAGAATGCTGTGAGAAACTGTGTCAAAGGCTTTGCTGAAGTCCAGGAAGATACATCCACAGCCTTTCCCTCATCCAGTAGTTGAGCCACTTTGTCATAGAAGGCGATCAGGTTAGTTTGGCAGGACCTGCCTTTTGTGAATCCGTGTTGACTGGGCCTGATCACCCGGTTCTCTTGCATGTGCTTCATGATAGCACTCAAGATCACCTGTTCCATGACTTTCCCTGGCACTGAGGTCAGACTGACAGGCCTGTAGTTCCCTGGATCTGTACTGTGCTTTCTATGGAGAAGATACACTGTGCTAAGAATCTGAAGTTCTCTTCACAGAAGAGTGCTCTCTTTCTGTGTACTTTTCTGGCTGTGGTATTGACCAAGAACCTTTCCTTTAGAAGACAGTCAATTATGATCCCTCATTTTTATAAATAAATTATGTAAGAAGCTTTAGAGTTTCTTCTGACATAGCTGGAGACAGAGAGTAGGGTTTTAATATAGTATATCCATATTTTTCTTTTAAACCTAGTAAATCATAAAAATAATTTAAAAATTCATTCCAATGATGAAAATAATTCAACTTAACTATTTTGGGGGGCAGAAAAGTAAAAAGAAATGTACAATATACATTTATATTTTTTGAGGTATAATGTTATAGTTGTTTGGCTATGGGACTGAAAATAAGGCATTCTACTGCATATCAGAAAAATTTTTTTACAGAAAGGGTCATCAGGCACTGGAACAGCTGCCCAAGGAGGAGGTTGAGTCACCATCCCTGAGCTGTTTCAAAGATGGGTGGAGGAGGTGCTCAGGGACATAGTTTAGTGGCGGATAGGAACTGTTAGACTCAATGATCTAAGAGGTCTTTTCCAACCTAGTGATTCTATGATTCAATGAGACAACAAGGTTTTGCTCTATAAAGGGACTTTACAAAATCTGCTTCCTACAGCTTTATGATTATTGTGTCAGATTGGTAGATAAAATGTATTGGCACTTGGGATTATATTTTCTCCTACAAACTGAGACCAGGATCTGAAAGTTTTTGATCATTGGGAATTCTTTATGTAATGGCCAGCTGGCAGTGGAATTCAGCTTTCTCTTTTACTGCCATATTTCCTTATTTCTCCCTGCAATAAAACATCTTTTAACAAGGGCAAAGAGGAAAGAATTGTTCCCGAACACAGAGAGAGAGGTTCTGGCAAAGACAGAGTTTACAATGATTTAAGCTTTCAGCGCCAAACTGTACTAACATTTCTTATTAAAGTCTAACCAACTATTTGAATTAAATCTGATAATATTCTAATAAATTTCAGCTTGCAGGAAAAACGCCAGTCAGGTTTGCAAACTGGTGTTTGCTTGCTCTTATGTCTGAATGTTGATCTAGGACCATGTCCAGTATCAAGTCTAATGAAGTTACTTCTGCAATTTACTCTTTGGCCTCCTAAAACAAATAAATTTCTCCGTCAAAGAGGACTGGGCTGATGTGACCACCCAGCCAACCTCAGCTGGCCCCAAACAGTGTTGCAGCACAACAATGCCTGTCCCTGCTGATCCAGCCCTAAAGTTGCTAAAGGTGAAGCTCTGGCTCTGCACCCCATTAACACTCTGAGCCATCCTGTCATCTCGTCAATGTGAGCTTCCAGTGCACCATGAAAAAGGAGATGAGCTCTAAGGGTCACACTTGCTCCACAATACAGTTAGAAGTACAGGTTGTCTGTATTTATAGAACCACGTATGGCAGATTTTGCGACATCTCTTTACCTACGTGGACTGTCTGAGGCAGTGTTTGCTTTAACACTTCCCTTTGAAACATTCTGTAGTTCAACATTGATCTTCTTATGTGCTTTATGCTGCTGGAAAGGCATCCTTAGCCTGGGCTGGCAAACACCAGCAGGACATTTCACCACCAGGAAGAGGTAGTGCCATCCTGGGTCACCAAGAGATTTGGCTTAGAGGTGCTTCACGATTTCTTTCTGTCACCCCGAGCCACACTGCCCAAGCACCATCCCTCGCTGCAGCCAGAGCCAGCTTCGGAGCCAAGGGCAGGGATGCTGGAGCCATAGTCCCCTCTCCCACCGGCTGCTGGTATGGAGCCCACCTGCCCTTCTCCACCAAACAGGGACTAAGGAAACCTGAGGAGAATGAGCCTCAGGCTGCAGTGTGGGGCAGACCCTCCAGGTGGGCCCCATGCCTGCCTCACAGGGCCTGGAACCTGTGTGGGGAGAGGCTGGGGGAGGAAATGGGGAAAAAATGGGGGGAAAAATGGGCAAAAAAAAAAAAGACTTGTGAAAAAAATGGAAAGAATGGGGGAAAATGGAAATAATTATGAAAAAATGGAAAGCATGGTGAAAAAATGGAAAAATCTTAGTAGAGGAATGGTGAAAAATGGTAAAAATGGAAAAAAACCTACTGAAAAGTGGGAAAATGGTGAAAATTATAGGAAAAATGTGGAAAATGGAGAAAAGGTGGGAAAATGGTGAAAAATGGAAAAAGGTGAAAATGGAAAAATGCAAAAAATTAAGAAAGGTGGAAGAAAAATGGTGGAAAATGGTGAAAAGGGTGAAAAATTGGAGAATTGAGAAAATGGTGGATAAATTGGAAAAAAATGTGAAAACTGGAAAAATTGACAAAATCGTGAAAAATGGAAAAAAGAGAAAATGGTGTAAAAAGGTGAAAACGGTGAAAAATGCAAAAATGTTGAAAAAAGGAAAAATGGTGGGAAATGGTAAAAAAAAAGGGGGGGAAATGGTGAAAACATGGTGAAAGATGGAGAAAAAAAAAGTGAAAATGGGCCAGGAGAAGGTAGGAAATGGCATGGGGAGCTGTCCCGCCCCCGGCGATGCCCCCCCCTCCCGCTCAATCCGCGGCCCCGGAGGGGGGTCTGGGGCTCAGACGCTCCTGGCGGCCCCCCCGTCCGCCCTCGCCCCACAATGCACCGCGCGGCGCGCCTGACATGGCGGCCGGGCCGGACTGAGTCGCTGGCGTCGGGGCCTCCAGCAGCCGCAGCCGGGCATGGCGGGGGCGCAGCCGCGGCTCCCCTAGCGTCGCAGCCGGGTACGGGGCACCGGGGGCTGGTGGGGGGGGGCGGGGCGCGGGGGTCTCCGGAGGGGGCTGTTGGGCCCGCGCTGCTCTCTCTCCCCCGAGCAGGGGTTGGGGGGGGTGCCCTGTCCAAGCCCGCGACCCCCGCCCCACCCCGCTCGGGGGGACAAGGTCAGCGGGGCCAGCTGAGCTGGGGACGGGGTTGATGGGGGAGTCTGAGGGGCTGGGGTGGGGGCTAGTCTGGAGAAAAAGAGGTTGGGGGGAGACCTAATAGCTGTCTGCGTGAAAGGAGGCTGCGGCGAGGGGCGTGCTGGTCTCTTCTCCCAAGTGAAAGGGGATATAAGGGGGAATGGCCTCAAGCTGCACCAGGGGAGGTTCAGGTTAAGCATTAGGAAAAATTCTTCACCCAAATGGTTCTTGGGCACGAACAGCTCCCCAGGGTAGGGATTGGGTCACTATCCCTGGAGATGTTCAAGGACGGGTGGACAAGGTGCTCAGGGATGGTTTAGCAGTAGACAGGTATAGTGTGACTCGATGATCTCACAGGTCTTTTCTAACGTAGTGTTTCTATGATTCTTATTCTTACACCCTGTGGAATTAAATGCTGGGGAAAGAGACCAATTGCAGGTGGTGAGGCGCCCAGGGAAGTGCCCCATTGTGCTGTGCTCCCCTCCGCTGCTTCTTTCTGGGTGTTATGATGTGCCCGAAATGACACACAGGTGCCCCTTTGCCCCTGTGGTGGTTTGGTTTTGTTTTGGTTTTTTCTTATCTGGTGTACAAATAACAGCTGAACGACTTCTGTGGTGTTTTGCCATTTGTCAACTGGCTGAATGTGTCCTTACCTGGGGCCTTCTTGCTTTTAAGGTTGTTTCTGGGTGCGTCAGAGGAGAATGGGCTGGTAACTCGAAGAGGAACAATAAATTGTGTTTAGGCTAGGGCACTGGAGATGGTTTAGTGCATGAAAAAGATAGTTGTATCTACGTATGGATGTAATTTTATTTTCATGACAGCTCCACGTCACTTGGCTTCCTGAGCACTGTGTTCTGGATTCCAGAGTCATTGCATTTGTTTGAAAATACATGTTGTTTTTGGTGTTGTTTGACTTGTACTCTCAGTTTCCGTAGGTAATTTTTGATAGTCTGACTCCAGGTAGTGCTGACGTAATTATTTCCGTGACTAGAAAAGTAAACCAGCCATGGAAGTATGACTTAATTACAGTATCTGGCAGAAGATGCTGTATTAGGAATGAGAAGTCTACTTTACAAACATCATCTTTGCAGTGACCTTTTAAAATCATTTTCCTACTTAACCTTAGTTAAAATACCTCCATAAAATTAATATGATAAGAAATTACTGTTTCTGAGAACATACATATTGGGATATGTTCCCAGAAGATGTGTACAGAGGGGTCAGAAAGTTCATTCTGTGATCTGTTCTTGCACAGAAACTAGCTGGGACTTTTCTCTTATACCTCACCTAGCAGAGGAAAAGAAACCGCCAGGTGCCTTGGGGCACCTGCACGGTGGGAGGCATTTGCCTGTTTCTTCCACTTAAGGGAATTGCTGCTACGGGGAGAAAGGGGAGCAGAATTTCCCTGTGTACTACTTGAAAGCAAGATATCCCTGGGGAGTTTCTCTTGAACGTCTGGATCTGCTTGTCGGAGTAATGGGTTCGGATTGTATGTTGATATTGATACCATAAGGCAGTTCAAAATTTTGCCCAGCTGAGAGTATATCCTGTTTTCTAGTTGTAATGCTTGCTTTTGAAATTTTACAAAGCATTTCTACTAAATTAATTTTATTTTTATCCCTATCTTAGTGAAATAGTGTCATACTGGTACTGACTTGTACCGAGAACTCCTAGAAAGAAGCATCCTGCAATTTACTTAGTACATTAATTTGCAGAATGGAAGCAGTCCAGGGGAAGTCAACGTTTCTGATGCTTTTGGCACATTAAGATAGTATTGTGTTTTATTTGATGAATTGTTTAATTGCACATAAATGATGGATCAGAAACACTTTTAAGTTAAAAGTACTGAAAACATTACCTAAATTTAGTAACAATGCATATGAATCTAATTTTTACAATTGTTTTTTTCCAAGATGCATGCATAGATGTACTCATCCTGTATGCTCTGTTCATTATTTTGCTTCTAATGTTTTAGCAAACCATTGGGAAAAAAACAGTGTATCAGATGTTCTTAGGCGTTCTTTTTTATTTCTCTAAATGCTGGAAATACTTCCAGCAAGAAGTTGCTTTCACATTTTAGTTTTTGGTGTCAGCAAAGCTTAACTTGTGAGTCTGACATCAGTTTTGTTTTACTAACTGTTGTGACTCATTCTGCGAGCCAGCTATGTGGATATATTTGTGACAGTTTCTCTAAAGCAGAGATTTTCAGCATATTTCTTTCACTAGTGAAAGCGCTGGATCCTGGTACAGGAGATGTAAGGATACTGGTAGGAGATACATTTGGTTTCACTGTAGTTTGTGAACTAGTCTGCTACTGGTATGAAGCACCTCAAAGGCTGTGCTCTCCTGGAAGGTTAGAGTTTGGGTAAAGGGATCGCCACTATTGCTGAAATTCAAGAGCCAGATAAACTTATATGCCTCAAATACATTCTGCTGTATTTTTATTTAGCACAAACACCCAGCATAACACAGAGTCTTAAGAATAAGATGGATAAATTGAGTTTAAATGCATTGCTGCCATTTAAGCCGGTTTCAGGATCAGTTCTGGCTTCTAGAAGCTAGTTTAGCCTCTGAAAGGCTTTGGACGTGTGCAGTGCTGTACTGTGTTGGTTTTTTTTCCCCAGCCTCCTCACCTGTATTAGTGCAAATGTTGTTTTGCTTTTCAAGTTAGAGCTGACTTGCATCAGTTTCCTGGTTTGGTTACAGCACAGAGTGACACTTGAGGCAGGTGGCACCCCCCTTCTGGCTTCAGTACTTGCCCAAGCCAGTTGCAAAACACTTAAAGGCCTATTACGGTAGGACCTAGAGTCAACCAAAATGTACTAAGGCATTAGGAATCCTTGTATGAATTATAGAGGTAAGGGAAGTGCTTGTAACTTAGTTACACAACTGGTGTGACTAAGGACAGCTCTCCCCAGTTTGGAACAGGAGTCATCAGCACTAATAGGTTCAGAAAGTGGTAGTTCTTGGTGTTGGGTGACATGCCTCTTTCTTACCTTCTGAGTGAGTCATACCATGTTTTAGAAAAGACAGCGGGTGTCAACACAAAAAGACAATAATCTGTAACAGGCAGATCTTGTATGGATCTCCTATCCAACCTGTTCTGCTTGTGTCATAATCTAATCATAAGGCATTGGCACCTACAGATGTTATCAAGTTTTTTATCAACCAAAGCCTTTCCTGTTGCTTCAGTTACTCAGTGGTACTTCTGTAATTCAGATATAATCCTGTTACAGTTATATATACACATATTTTTTTTTCTTTGTCTAATGATCACTCCTTACATGTTTTCAATCCTCCACATTTTAAATACAGTATCAGAGCTTCCTGCTGAGTTACAGGTCTTCACTGGGCCCATAGTGCTAGTTTTGTTGCATCCCTGATTTGTGTGTTAAATTCTGTGTGCATTGCATTGGCTTCCTTCTGGATAGGTGTTGGTTATATTACACTTATTAGCCTAAATTCAATAGCCTGTAGAAACACGAAGATCTGAAATGCTGTAGAGCACTTATGTTTGTTACTAGGAATACTGATGGGTTTATTTCTCGTGGAGGCTGAGGTGCTCTAATGGTCAGTAGTCTGCAAGAGTTTTAGTTTTAAATAGTTTGGAAAAACATAAAGGATTGATAATAGTTTGTAATAAGTTGTCTAATTCATCATAAAACAAGCATAAACGGGATAACTTTTTTTAACTATTATGTTAGAACACAGGAGGAATTTCAGTGGTTTGTAGTTCTCAGATGCAAAAGTGGGCCTAAGGGTGTAAACAGTCCAGAAAAAGAGACACCACCACCCCTGCAGTTCAAGGCTGACCGTAGGCATGATCAGGGCTGCAATCTGAGCAGAGTGCTAGCCTTTCCTTTTGTTGCTGTCTGTGGCTGTAACCCTTGCTGAATTTCCATTTATTTCTGTTGAGGAAGTTCAGCTGGGCTATATTGGTAATCGGCTGGGGGGAATGAGGTTAATCACCCCACTTGCTGTTGGGAGGCTGGCTGGGGAGATAGTGAATATAAGGGACAATCATAATGGGACAGATAAAAGCAAGGCCCAGATAAAATAAAGGTCTTACAGTTTCAAAGGAGATGGTGCTTTATCAAAATATGATAATGGTTATGTTTGCAGTACTTTCATTGTTTGTATTTAATCTAGTACTCCCTCAGGAAACAAAACCTAGAACACTTCTCTTTCCCTTTAGTTGCTCTTCTGCACTCTTGATACTTTTGGACATTTTATCCAGTTGGGATCAAATTTTAGAACATATTTGAAATAAGATCATTGAGTTTCTCTGTTTTCTGAAAAAAACCCCATGCCTCAGGAGAAGGTGGCTCTCTGCTAAGGGGGAAGCAGGAGGAAGTTGTTTCCTCTTAGGGAGCTGCTAAGGCCCAGCCAACACCTATGTTCCTTTAGCCACTGCAGGTCTCCTCCACTTGCCCAGTGGGCTGAGATCAAGCCTGTGACAGAGGAGCACAAAATGAACGCATAGGAAAGTGCATACTTTCACTTTTGCTGTTAATGAAATGATTTAAAAAGAAATGCTTTGCAAAAGAGCAACTGCGAGTGAAAAGAGCTCATGATTTATCTTGGCCTTCATCCTTGAAGATGCCCTATTTATGGCAAAGTCTGACCCAAAATTTGTGCTTCTGAAAGATTTAAATACAGTTGAACAACACGTGAGGAAGGAGTAGAAGGGCAAGTGGGTAGAAATATCGTTATGAAAGTGGGATTTATTTAGTTTTTGGAAGTAAGCACTACCCTGAGTTTTTTGCAAGTCAAATGTAGAAGTTTAATGCTAGTCAGAGAGGGAGGAAGCAAATGAAACTGGCAGAAATGAAAGTGAAACAGTCTTGTTCCTTCATTTTGTGAGCCTAAAGTGAATTCTGCAGTAGTTAAATCAAAGCTGATTTTAAACATTTTATATTTGATTGTTAAAGGGTTTTATGCACGCTTAATAATTTTCTAGAGTTAGAGGTCAGGTGTTGTCTTGTCTGGCCTCAGGCTGCTGTTTTGCAGCCAGATTGTTTTTATACATGATGACAGGAGTTGAGTTAGGTTTCAGAGGAGTAACTGGCCTTGTTCATTCAGAAATCGGGAAACTAAGTCCCCTGGGACACCAGGCTATTGAATAAGTCAAATATGTTGAAAAGATTTTAACAGGTGAATCATGCTCCTATTTGCAGATGCAGGTGAAGAACTCTTGTTTTTGTTGCCTGCCTGCCAGGAAGAAAACTCTTCTTTGATTTCAGATCTGGCAGTCTGATGTGAGCCTGAGCTTGTGAATAAGGTGTGCCATCCAGGTTTCTAGAAAGATGCTGCCTCAGCACTGATTCACTCCAGTGTTTTGTTTCCAAGCATGATATTCTTTTTGGAGGCACTCCTTTGCCTCCTCCCATCCCTTCTCTCTCTCCTCTCATATGTAGACAGCTGAGGTCTGACAGAGGAGGAGGAATCTCTCAGTAGTGGTCTCTTTTTTGGTTTTTCGTGTTCAGTTCTATCAGTTGGTTTACTTTGTAGTTCTTTGTGAGGTGATAACGTAGTTACTATTGTATATGTTACAGCAGTTACGTTTGGGGTTTTTTTACTGTTTGCTAAATCATTTCAGTTTAAAAAAAAGTGAAAAAGCAAAAAAAATACCAAATTACATCTTCATTAGTCATGTACTTACATTTCAGATCATGAATCCCATTGTTGAACTCTTAACTTCTTTTTGCACAGAATGTTCTTGTCTTAGAAAGTCCAATGACCTATCTTTATTCATATTTCTGAGGAATTAAGAGTTTATCTGTGCTTTTTAGCCTTAACTACTTGCATTTGATTACACTCGTTTGCTTAATGTGTAATGTTATCACAGTACTTAGTTTATTAGTTGGTATAAAGATAGTGTTTATTAGCAGTTTCCTTAATTGTTTTTTTTTTCTGTTAGATTTGTACATTTGATTAAAGCTTATATATTCTCCTTGAATATGTAACTGTGTATTTTATTGAATGGATGAGGGCAAATAATTAGAGCCTACAGAAGTGTTTTGGGGTTTTTTTCCAAACCTTTTTGCAAAATACGAATCTCACAATTTGACATTTATAAAAAGCAGAGCAAAATGAAGCCTCAGTTTTCTCCAATGCTGGAGCTTCATGGTAGCTTTAAGCTGGACGTGGTGACAAGAGAAGCTGTCCCCACCCTACTACTTGTTTGTTATTACCCGCTCCTGCTCCTTCTCCTCCCCTGTGCCAGCTTTACATTAAGCTGGATTGGTTTTCCGGTTTTGTTCACAGCTGAGCTGCACAAAGGAGGGAGCAGCCCGAGGAGTGGGAGTAAGTACCCAGGGTTGAAGAAAAGGTGTTATTGCTCCCATCGGAGTTGGTGCTGACCTACAGTGCTTTTCAGTGAATGTGAAAGTGTGGCCTTGGTGTGCTACAACCCAGAGTTGAAGGGTGGCATGGGAGTCAGAAACAAACCAGAAATGAGAGTGGAGCTGGTGGAGGTGGGGGTGGGTGTGTTTTTTCGTTTTGGGTTTTTTCCACCTCTTCAGGTTGAGCAACTAAAGCATAAGGAATGCTTTAGAATTTGACAAATCCTACTCTACTTTCTCTTTGGGTTAGATAAAAAAGCTTCACAGTAGAGTACCGTTTAAATATAGCGACATCACGCTTGTAGCAGTGACATCTCACCAGTCTGTAGAGCAGTGCCTTTGTACAAGTGGTCAGAGGCAAGAATGATTTAGCCAGCCATGGGGACGCTGGACTGTTGTTGCTATGGAGGCTTAGGCTGACAAGAATAGCTGTCAGAAACACTGACTGCAATCCAAAGGCAAACACTATTTATGTTTTTGATTTTTGGTCTTTCACTTTTGATCTAGAACTAAGGGCCAGACATAATCAATGTTTAATAGAAAATAGTTGTACTATTAACTAAGTACTTAGCCTCTGGAATGTATTTAGTAATATGGATTTTTTTCGTTTATAATTTTCTGAGGACTATGATGCTGACTGTAACCTCGTGAAAATTCTTGTGAGGTTAGGTTGGTTGTGTTTTCTTTCATTTTTGAAAGATTATGTGTGTTTTCAATTATGTCAATAGAGGCTTAAGATAAGCATTTATAGTAGGTGCTTTGTGTCCTGAAGTGTTTTCTGATTTGTGTCCATTAAAGTAAGAGATAGTAACTACATTATATAGCCTGAAAAAAACCTACTATCCTCTATCCTTTGTCCTGATAATATTCAGAAAGTCTTTTTTTTAACCAGACTTTTTAATCTAATTATTCCTTCTGGTTCTCATTATTTCAGTACAAAAGTACATTGTGGTACTTTTGGTAGTTGTAATTCATTGGCCCTTCTATTCTTTTTCTTCACTAAATGATAAGCTACTTACTTGGGAATTCCTATGGATCATGCTTTTACCTACAAAATGTGTAGGTGGATAGGAAAGAGAGAAACTCTGTGTTCCCAAAATCCATATCTCGCTATAGTTTCATAAAATTGATTTTCTTCTATTTCTAATAATTCATTCTCATAATTTTTATTGCTGTCTCAAGGTTATTAAAAAAAGAAGTAAATCCAGGTACTCGTTACAGATTCCCCCTTCATTTTCTGTATTGGTAGGAATAGTTCCTTACAAACAGGCCCACTTACTCATGCTTAGCTTCCCTTTGGAAAAACAATTTTTGAGTTATCTCCAACATAAAGCTCAGATGATATAGCACCTAAAGGACTGAGGTTTAGATAAGTAAAGTTAATTTGTTAAACAAAATATTTACTCTTGTGGGGCTTTTGACTAAGCAAAATCTTTCTGAATTGATAGCAGTTAACTTGCATGAAATTCTATGTGTTGGAAATGTGCTTGAGTAACTGTGGATATAGGTGCTAGGTCAGGTTTATTAGTAATACTTGGAGCTATATCCTTAAATACTTGTTTTTAAAAAATGAGTTAATAAAATGGAGCTTGCTTTCTGGAGACTGAATTAATTTTCTCTAGTGCCTTATTTAAGCCATGCACTTATTGAGGGGTATTTTTCAGATGTGTTAAATTTTTCTTTCTTTTTTTTTTTCCTCAGAGTATTTGCAGATTTCTTGGATCTTGATTTTTTTCAGAAAGCCAAAAATAGGAAGGAAAGAAAAAAAGGAAGCTGTTGGCAGGTTTATCGCTTAGTGGTTTTTGCCATATTCTGCTATTTCTCTTCTCTTCTTATCCCCTCCTCTTTTAAATACAAGTCAAGATGATCAAAATTTTAATGAGTTTTACTTTAATGTGTAATATGTTATGAAAATTCTCTTATGCCTAGGGGAGAACATCCAATAATAATTTGTAGTTTCCATGTTCTTCAGAGGGGCTTATTTTAACGTGTTGTGTATGTAGAGCTTCGATATTTTTCTTTCCGTTTAAAAATGTCTCATTTTTCCTTCATTAGACAATCAGCTACGATCCTTGCCTGTGCAGTGGATTTAAAATCAACTGCAAATTGCAGAAGAGTTGCACTTCAAGTGGTCTCAAGAGACAGGAGAAGCAGGTCTTCACTATAATGGAAGAGGCCAAGAGCTCAAAGAATGGAAATCATGACCCAAGGAAGTCTGTCCGTCTTGTCTGTGACGAAGGCAAAGCAGTCAAAGTTACAAATAATCAAAATTATAAACATAATAGAAATGACAAATCTGTGAAGGATGTTGGGAGAAGCTCTCCAAGTGGGAATAGCAGCAAAAAAAGTAAGCAAAATGATGCTTGTTCTGAAAAACAAGGAGACAGTAAGTCATGCAAAGTCAATAGCTGTAGTCCTGGAACTAAAGACATGGGGTCAAATGTTCAGGATCGAAGTCATGGAAAAGCAAAAAAGTCTTCTAATGTATCATCAGCCGTGGAAAGCCTGAAACAGACAAAAGCTCAGCCAATGGGAGAAAACTTTCCAGGTTCCCATGTTTCAGGGAATGGAGTCAGTACAGAGAGTTTAACAGCTACACAGAAAGGGAAACTGGTGTTGGAAAACCCACTGGGAGTTCACGCTTTGAAGACCAGTGTTGTTCAGACTGGAGATCCTGGTAAGACTTCTTCAGATCAAAGGAAAATGGAGCATAAGCTAGAGGACTTCAGTGAGTATTATTCAACACAGCTTTATTAATTTTTCTTCTAGTAAAATTGTCAACAGTCTGAAATGAGCTTTGAAATATTCCTGTTTGTGCATTTTTTCCACTTATAGTCAGTTGTTGATTGCATTTAGAGAAAACATACTATTAATACAAGCATATTACTTAGAGATTATGGTAACAGCTGTCCTATTTTTTGTTTGTTTGTTTGTTTTCCTCTCATGCCCAAGTCCTAAACATCTTTGCAAGTTACTTAAGCGTGTGTGGGTTTGAGGCAGTTTTTTGAATCTATCGTCTTGGGAGGGGAGAATCCTACATAATATCTTTGCCACTTATGAAAATGACAGCTATTAATACTCTTTAGAAAGATCAGGGGGAAATCTGCAACAAAAGGGGTTTTTTTAATAGATAGGGGGAAAATATTTACCTTTTTTCCCTGTGGTAGTTTTGCTCTTTTTTGTTACTAAAAATGTTTAAAATATGTTTTGACAGATAGTTTTTCAGTTTAGGAAGCTCTGAAATACGCACTGTCCATCAGTGATTACCCTTACAAGTGTTCAGTTCTTATATATGTGTTTCAATTTCAGAATTAAATATATGGTTTAGGCATTGTCTCACTTCAGGTTAATTCCTTGGTTCAGGATTTGTCACATTTTTCAGAATGTGTTTTTTTCTAATAAAAATGATGTTTTAAGACAGTGTGCCAGCGCAGACCTTCTGTTTGAAGTATTTTCCATTGTTGCAACAGCTACAGCAGTTGCTTGTGTGGAAATACTAGGAAAATATTAAAGTGCATATTTTTTTTAAGCTGTCTTAATAAAATCCAACAGGAAAACCAAGTTGAAGTGGCAGCATCCTGTGATCAGTCAGCTCTTATGTAGACCGCTGTCATGTACTGTAGGGACCATCTGTCATTCAGAAACCAGGACCTGAAAACTTGCTCAGTTTTGATTCCTAGTGAATTTGAGACCACAGATCTCATTTGAAGCAAAAGAAAAAATGAAACCCTCATTTTGCTAATGTAGAAAATACTAGAATAATTTAAGATGCAGATGTTTGTACAGATTAGTGGACAATAAACATGTCATAGGCATCTGGAGGAACTGCCCTTTCGGAATTACCCTGCATGTTTGTGACCAGCAGCATTCCAGAGCTCCATGGTTGCTAGCCGTGGGCATCAAGGTGTCACAGTGTGGTCAGATGCAACTCCAGCAGCCTTCTAAATCGAGGGCTTGAAATACCTGATGAATAGCTTTGCAAGATCATTTGGGTGTATGTCTTTAAGGCAGTTCTCTGACTGCTTCCTTAACAAAATGCATTGTGTAAAAACTTATAAGCCTAATATTTCTTATTTCTGTTACAGTAGAGCATCAGTCAGGATCACTCATACTCTGTTCTGCATAACAAAAAAACCCCTTTTTTGCCTTGATGAACTTACAGTCTGTGAAGTTACGACTGAAATACAGAATGAATCTACTATATTTTTTTCACTCTTTTTGGTAGCACTCTTAGCAGACGAGTCTCTGAAGTCTCTCTAATATACTGGTTAACATACTGGAAGATTCTAACATCTAAGGTGATTTTGGCCAGCCTTTGGACAAAAAAATGAATGTAGCTCAAATTTGTGTTGGGCTTCTTGGTGAGATAGTCTTAACAGCTCTGTGCTCTCGCTTTTCCTGTCCTTGAGTAATAATACTATTTCTTTCTCTAGGTAAAATAAAGAGTTCTGAATCAGCTAAAGAACACACTTTGGAAGCTACATATTTAGAGAATGCTGCTGTTATTGATGAATCTAATCTAACATCTGAACAGCAGCTAGGACTGAAACAAGCTGAAGAACGTCTGGAAAGAGATTATATCTCCCGACTTGAAAAAGTAGGTTGAGTTATTGATTAGATTAAAAAAAAAACACCTGTATCTTCTTCCATTATCATCACCGTATTTCTGGTTGGACAGTATTTCTACCAGAGACTGTTACCTCTTTCTCTTTCTTCTTTAT
Source organism: Piaya cayana (assembly GCA_013389865.1). Lineage (NCBI taxonomy): Eukaryota > Metazoa > Chordata > Aves > Cuculiformes > Coccyzidae > Piaya > Piaya cayana. The sequence continues at coordinate 358,159 of WAAB01009894.1, forward strand.
AATGTGTCACTTTAGGAATCTAAGATATTCTTAGTAGTTGACTAGTCATTGGTCACGGCAGATGGTGTGGATTTAAAATTTGATGTTCCTTTTGTGGCTCATGTAGCCTCTGTAGAACAGTATTTTTTAATTCTACAGACCTGAAGTTTTACAGTCTCATTGCTTACCTAAGTTTTTCTAGAAATCCTGGTTACTTGCAAACTCACAATATAGGGTCAAAAGGAGCCTTGCACTATGTTCAGTGTATTAGCCTATAATTCATGTCACCTATATTGAGGATGGCTCCTTCGAAATGTTTGTCTAAATTGTTATTAATATTATCTCCAGTGAAACAAATTTTATGGTATGGGTAACGCAGAAGTTTCTCTTAATGTCTAATGCAAGTGTCCCTTGCAGCATTTTAATCCCTCCTATGTTGTCTCAGGAAAATATAGATAAACTTGTTATCTTTTTTGACAACTTTCTGCACATTTGAAGATCATTACCATTCCTACAGTCTTTAAATAATTATACTCACTCTTTGTCAGTCTTAGGGGGTTTTTAGTTACTGGTTTGTTCTTGTTGATTTTCTGTAGGCATCCACCATGTAAATGGTATCCAAAATTAGACATGCAATTTCAGCTGAGGTCTTACAAAGTGAAAAGCTGACTTCATCTGTCTGAAATATAACATCTGTGTTTATGGTATCTGCTTTTTTAGCAGCAAATAGGGTGTTGGCTTGTGGTTTGACCAGCAATGATCCCAGTATCCTTTTGTTAAGAAACACCCTGTCAGGTGTTGCCAGCCCCTTGGTTTTTGCAATTGATAATACCTAAGGACGAATAGTGCTTTGCTTTTATTTAATTGCAGCTTATTTAGTCAGTTTCTTTAATTTGTTGTGATGACTGAATTGCATCTTCTTTAATGCCTCACAAGTTGTTACCTTTCGCATTTGTAGTCAGCATGCCCTCTTGCATCTTCTAAGTCATATGAATGTTTCTGAGTCTAGAAGGACATCTGTTGAAAAATACTTGGCACGTACTTTGAGAACAGTGGTGAACCAGTCTAGGTGTCTGTGCTCTGAGGACAGTTTGCTCAGCATTTTTGTTGCCACCTTACTGTTCTTTATTTAGATAGTACTTATGGTCTCCTTTTGAAACTGATACTATGACAAGTGACAAAAACTTCGTAAAATTCAAGATACAACATCTGCTGCTGCATCTTCAAGCCCTGTGATTTTATCTTATAAAAAGCAACCCTAAAATTGATTTAATGCAGTAAAGTTTTAGTAGATCAGTTTTTCACTATGACTTTTTTTTTTATGTGCTTAATAATAACTTCATTTATTGCAGTATTTTTCTGGGTACTAATTCTGACTGATCTCTAATTCCTTGGCTCATCCTCTTTCGCCTTTTAAAGATGTTTCTAAGTTTCTCTTTCTCAGTGATCTTGAACCTTGCCATTCTTTGTGAATTCTGTAAAATACAGCAGACTCTGAGATGGATCAGCTCCCTGAATATCCAAGCACAAATTTCACGAGGCCTGGCTTGTTTGGATGCATCTGTCTTATTCTAGTAATAGTCTGCAGCTTTTTTTTTATCTTGCTATTCTGAGATTCTTGCCCCTTTTGTTGGTGTTAAGCATAGCTGGATGATTAAAAAAGGCTTTACAATAAAAGCAAAATAAAAGGCATTACATAATTAAACCTTTCTGGCAACGCCTGTTGACATAACACTGCAGATCAATATTGTAAAGAAATGCCCAATTTTTAAAAATATGATTATTGCTGATGTTCATTCAGATTTAGAAGAGTGGTAAAATATTTTAAATCTACTTCAGTCATCAGGTGTCAAATACTTGAATCTTCTGAGCTAGCCAAGTGTAACTCTGTAAGTTGTTTTCCAAATGTATGTTTAATTTCATCTTACTTGGTATCTGTCCTATAGGAATTAAGGAGGAAGAGAATTAGTAACAAAAGCATAAATGACTGTGTTAATTTAAAGTGATATTTACCCTAAAATTAGAGGGCATGAGACTGTTTTTTTCCCCCCTGCAAATAAAGCAAAAGATCAGAATCAGCAAGTAGAAAAACTTGCCCAAATTTAGCAGTGGTTTAGGTTTCTGTATAATAAGTCAAAGTTGTTTTAACTGATTTGTAGTCCTCCTTAGTGTCTTAAAATGGTGTTCTCTGTTCATTCATTGTTACGTCATCATTCAAACATCTGGTGTGTTCGGTATACTTCTGGTTTTAGTAAATAGAGATGTAATAGAATTAAGATGAAAATGTTAAGTAGATTTTTTTATATATCCCAGTTATAACTAATAGCAGTTTGGAAAAATGCTAACAAGCCTAAAGGAAACCTAAGGCTTTTCATGGGGCCCTTTTGTCTTTGCGGTGAGCATATAAAAATATTTCCAACCTCTATAGCTATATTTCATTAGAACAAGAAAATGCAGCTGCAGGATCAAAGTGCAGTATTTGTGAAAACTCCTAATCTTTGTGGAGATGGTCCTTTCTGCATCTTAGTCTAGTAGATCTTGGTGGTTTCCTGATTGAATAAACTCCACAGTTATCTCTTTCTGGACCCTACAAAAATTGTGATTTCCCCCCCCCCATGCCTTTCATCTTCTGAGGCTTGGATGCTTTTTGCAGCCTCTTAGGGATCTCCCAGGTGGCACCTCTCCATTATTGTGCTCCACCTGTCCCACCCTGTCTGTACAAAAAGGTGCTTGTTCTGCATGTTTCTCCAGTTCTGAGCATCCCAAGTTATTAATCAAAATGGAATAACCTTACCTCATCAGCAGATCCTGCCTTATCCAGCATACAGTCATTAGTAAGTCAGAAATTGGCCATCTTCCTCTGTTGGCCAGCCGCACCCGTTTTAATAGAACAAAAAATACAGTACTTGGACAGTACACTGTGAATATGCTAGCCAAACAACAACACCATCTGTCATAACATGTAGAGTAGATAGTAGATGAATATTTCCCATTTTCTCATCAGAGAAAGGAGGATAGATGCTGAGATTTAATAAATCCATAGTTATTAAAAGCTTGAGCGGACAAGGGAATGGTTTACTGGCCTTCAGGTCAACCTTAAGAGGCATAAACTCTTCAGTCCTAATCTTGCCTTGCTAAAAATTACTGAGAAGTGTGCTATTCAAGTCATCTCACTTCCTTTCCTTGCTTTCCCCACTTGTCATATGGCTAAAAATCCATTTCCACTCTGTTTTTTGAAGATTACTTAATGTTTGCAAAGCACCTTGGTGTTACATGTGTTACATAGTTGTTAAATATGATTTGTTATTCAAATAATTGAGTTTTTCAGGATCTGTTGGCAGAAGCATTTTCTTTTAATCTATGGCCATTTTTCCTCAGCGCTCCCCAGAATACACCAACTGTCAGTATCTATGCAAGCTCTGCTTAGTTCACATTGAAAATATCCAGGGAGCTCACAAGCATATTAAAGAAAAACGTCATAAGAAAAATATAATGGTAAGTTAACAAACACATTTTTGACTGATTTTTTCCTTTTTTTGTGTGCTTTTTTGTTATGTTTTCTCTGGTCATCTTTATTTAGGTGAAAGCTTGTGTGCTGAGCAGAGAACCACCAATTTCACTTGCTTGTTTTCTGTTTTGAGAGCAAGGGCTTGATAATCTCCCCAAGTAGAGAGGAATTAACATTTTCAGTCATTGCTTCTGAATTAGTGTCTCTGAGTAGTCAGAAGTTCGTCATAATTTAGTAACAGAACACAAGGTAGCTTAGCTGAGAAACATATTTAGTTTTTCTAAAACTTTTTTTGTTTCTTCAAAAACAATGTTGTTGCTGTCAGAGACCTCCAGGGACTGGAGGTAGAGTTGGAGAATGTTGCTTTTTTCCCTTTTTTTTTTTTTTGTCTTTTGTCTGACCGGTGAAGTTTTTATCTACAACCTTTCTGTGATGGGTGAGCAGAGTGACTAGTATGTCTAGACTGAAGAAAAAAGAGCATTAAAGTAGAGAGGGATTCAGTTCCTGAGTCACTCATCGTCTCCCTGGGTTTATGTATGTGTTTAATATGAAAAACAGTTATAAGGCTTTCAAAGAGAAAAACAATTTCTTTATCAGATACCATGGTGTTACTATTTGCTTTGCTTTAAAGAACTTTTACGTGCATGAAGTCCAGTAAAAGGTGCACAGATTTTCTTGCCAACTGATTTTTGCAAACGCTGATGAAGAGCACCAATTTCCAAGTAAGTAGGGTTTTGTGATTCAGAGAGTTAAAATTGCTCTTCCTACAACCATTCCCCAAAATTCAGTCAATTACTTACTCATGCTTCCATGTATTTCTTACCGTACTGTTAGCAATTAATGTTCTAATTCCATTATATGCAAGCCCAGATAACTGAATGACATGTTGCATGTTGGAAAGTCACATTTTTTTAGTGTGTTTGGTTATTATTTGTAAAGGAGTCTGGTTCCCTTGCTGTCGGCTAAATTGCATCATAGAGAGGAGAAAAAAAAAAAGACCAAAAATAGCAAGGAACCAGTCCCATGTTTGATATGGAAACACTTTTGCACTGCGTGGAGATGAGCATTGAGGAATGAGCTTCTTTACTACCCAGTGGAAATACTAGAAGACAGGGAAAAGTTTCAGTTTTTAGTACTTGTCTTCAAGTAGCGTTACATTGTGTGCCATATTGCAGTGATCCTGCTGTGTGGCTGACTAAATGTTACTTAATAAAATATACCTGTTTACAGCTCTGCCTCTGAGGTAGGTGACTGGCAAATGGACCTAGCAGCAACTGTAGCTTAACTACTCAAGAAAAACCCTAAAGCAGTGACATTAAAAGAACTGCAGCCCTTAAAAATGTGCATATTCTTTCTTATGCTGAATTTGTTCAGGTGGAAGCAGAAGAGTTAAGAGATGCAGCCTAGAACTAACCAAACATATTTATACTGGATTGTGGTTTTTAAGTGCATGATTATATTCTGGTTGTTATTTACTTCTGCTGTCAGTCACATGTTTCATTTAGTTGGTGAATTTGTGAAAGAAGCGACTGTTGTACTTACACCCAAATGACTCAATGCATCTGACACAATTTTTACTGTTGAACTAAATTAATTATTGCTTGATGCACTAAAAAATATCACTTTCTGGCACCAGCTGCTTAGGCAGCAATGGGACTCAACTTTCCACAGTTTCTTGGAATACTTTTTCTACCTTTGCTACCCTGCCTTCAACTACAGTCCAGTCTGAAAATATCTGTGTGACTTTCCCAGCTCAGTTACTTTTATTATGTAGGAGCAATTACAGTTTTCATCTCCTTGGATGAATTCTGTTTCAGAATTGTCAGAAAATTAGGTTCAGGAGTATAATGCAGCAGATTTCCTCCCCAGTTGCCAGCTGTGAAATGTGTTCAGTTCTACACACTGAGCATGTACTGTCATTTCTGCGAGCCAAACTAGAGCGTTTGCCGGTTAGGCTGGGCAGAGTTCCTACCTTTGAAAGTGTTTGGTCAGGGCACCACGTAAAGAGAAGAACATAAATGGCAAACAGTATGTTCTAATGTAACACAATAGTATGAGATAACGATTTTCTCTTAAAATATCCGTTTTGACTTTTATCATCCAACAATTATTCAGGAAAAACAAGAAGAAAATGAGCTGCGTGCCCTCCCACCCCCATCTACTGCACAGTTGGCTGCTCTGAGTTTTACACTCATTGAGGCAGCAAATGAACAAGGCATATCAGATGACGACTTCAGAATTCGTCAAGAAATTGTAAGCGAGATGGAGAAAATTATTCAACAGCCATTACCAGGTATTCACAGTATTCTCCATTTTCTGTAGGTGAAAATGTCTTTTTTCTTTATTTCTACACAGATTTTGAGGCCTTCATTAATGGTGAATTAATGCATTTGGGGTTAAATTATTTTCATATTGTACAATATTAATATATGCAGCATTTTAATACAGGCTGGCAGTTGATGGAATAGAATCTAAGAAACCTACAAAAATAGGATTGTGCTTATTTTTGCTTCTTTCTAGTATGTGTTTATAGAAGCTCTTGGTCATCCTAAAAGTGATGATTTCTGACTAAGATTGGAAATTTCCAGGGCATGAAATAGCTGTTTCCTGGTAGTGTTTTAAAGCTGCAGCCCTTGAAGATGTTGCTCAGGCTCTAGTCCTACAAACCTTTCCGCCTGTGCCTTACCCAACATTACTGAATATCCAGCTGTTACAGTAGATACTTTTTTCCCCAAGTGCACTTCATTAAATAAATATAAATGTAGCAGGAGGAGAAAATTAGGAGTTTTAAATGTGTTAGGCTTTTTCTTTCTGCTACCAGTCCTTCGGTTGTTTATAACATCTTCCAGGGCAGAGAGGAATTGTGTAATTTTTTTAAAAGCATAGTTTTAGGGTAAAAAAAGACCTCAGCTATGAGTGATTTTTTTTTTTTAAGCATACGAGTACTTACTTGTGATCTGAAGAATTCTGCAGGTGCTAATCAGTAAATGTTCATTAAGACAAGTCATTACAATCAAGAAGAGCTATTGTTTAGCATGTATTTCTTCTTGTGTATTTCTTTAATGGATCCTAAAATGCAGGGAGTTGTACTTAAGAGTTCACCTGTAGTTTCCCAGCATCTCTGGAATTGTCTTAAATAGTCCAAAATATTGCATTTACTAAACATGATTAAATATTTTACCTCCTCTGCCTTTTTCTTGATTGAGTGCTTTATGTTGATTAAAAATAAGAGTAATTTGGAAAAAAGAATAAGTCTGAGTAGGTTAAGTGCTTGGTCCCAATTTTTTTTTGCTTCAGTGGGTTAGTAAACTCAGTGCATTAATAAACTTCATTAAAATTGTTTGGATAAGTTGAAGGGTTGTCTTCCCCCTCTTTCAAAAGTGCAGGGGGTTACTACACTAGGACATGTTAAACGTTCAAATCCAATTTATACGACTATTGGCAAATGAAAATAAAATGAGATAACAATAAAATAATCTTTGACATTTGCTCCTTTGCATTGATTTCCTATAGTCTCCTCTAGTTAATACACTGGTAGTTTGATGTTCTGCACGGTCCTTTTGTTTCAGAAATACTTTTTTCCCCCTTTGCTCTATAAAAATTTATTTTCCTGCAGGGTGATCAGCTTCAGTTTTAGGAGCTGTATTAAATATGTGCCTGAACATAAGGTGCTGTAGAAGAGGGGCCTGGGAGGGTGGAGGTTTGCTAACTTGTTTCCTCTATAATGTTGCCATATGTGTCGCCCAGTGCAGACTTCTGTTCTGACATGCTGCTGAGATTTCCCTTGATAGTATATTGGCATGAGACAAAGCAAAGCGTATTATTACTTTTGCGTAAATACTCATGAAAATAACTGTTAATGCTGCTTGGCTGGCTGACTTGTTTGGGCTGATGAACTGATGTGGGGGTGTAGTAGGAGTGGAAGGGCATCTGTAGTAGTAAATGACAATGTGTTAGTTCCCTTTCTAAAGCCCACTATATTTTAGTGAATATGTTTTCTAAGTTTTAAATTAGGAAATAATTAATTAATGCACAATGTAGAAAACATGGGATGTTCTAGCAGGGTTTGCTCTTGAACCTGCACTAGAACTATGCAAAAATTCTTGCTACTATGAAAAACCATTGGAAATAATTGCAAATTATTGTTCGTATTACCACCATACACAAATTAATTTTGAGAGGACTGAGTAGTGAAAAATAGAGAAGGTATGACTGAAGCCATCTGTTTTCTCTTTCAAGAATTATGTTGTCATGGTTCTGTTTGAGAGAGCTTGCTCAGAGCGTAAAGGTACTAAGAAAAACCCGCTTCACTGTGGAGCTGTTTGAACACTGGCACAGGTTGCCAAGGGAGGGTGAGGACTCTCCATCCTTAGAGATTTTCAAAACCCAGCTGGACACAGTTCTGGGCAACCTGCTCAAGGTGACCCAGCTTAAGCAGAGTGTTGGGTTTGGAAGGGATTAATAGTCTCAATTTTCAGCTGACGTTATGTCAGAACCCTATTATGTATTACAGGAGAGGTTTAATATATAAATGCTATATAATGAAGTGGGATAAACGACTGTTATCGAGTGCAATGACATTTCTTATGGTATTATTGCTGAATAGTTACTTTCTAATAATTTAGATATGTTGTACATCTTTGCAAGTAAGGAACTGTATTAATACAAAAGTACTAAACGGAGACTGCACTTTTTGTCTTGGATGATATTGAAGTTATGTTTCATGTGCATGTCTCATAATGAATTGTGCATAGGAACTTGCTAATGAAATTAACAGAATGAAGCACATAAAAAAATATTGTCCAAAGTGTATGGAGGCAAAAAAGAATTTTATGATTGGCAAACTGCTGCAGTGAAGCTGTAGTTAACAAAAGCTGTCAAAGAAAATCCTGCACTGGATGGTGACAGTTATTGGTATTTTATATTTACTTTTATACTAAGAACAAACAAAATTGAAGCTCATTTGGAAAAAATCCTCTAAAACAGCTTGAAAAACTTGGGGGTTTTGGTAATTACACTATTAGAATGATCTGTTTTCCTGTGATGCTGTGTTATGGAAATGACTAGACTTCACAGGGGTGACAAAGTGGTTCAATATTCATTAATCTAGGAGTACCGCCTGGGAGGTATAAGATCCAGAATGAGATATAGAATAATGAGATAAAGAATAATTTATTTACTAGCTGTTAAATAATTATGTTTCTCTCTGTCTTTCAGACTGTTCACTGAGGATGTATGGCTCCTGTTTGACTAGATTTGCTTTTAAGACTAGTGATGTTAACATTGATATAAAATTCCCCCCTAAGGTGTGTAGATATTATCTTATATTAACTAAGACTCTTATTTGAATCAAGTTCATCAACATTTATTTCTACTCTGTTGCCTTCATCTTCTGTTGGGGTGTACAGTGTTAGAACAGCACAAAGCATATTATCTTTGAATTCGTGTCAGGTGTCTGTGAATCAAGTGGATAAAGTTTTCATTGCTTTCTATATTATAATTGTAAGGATTTGGGGCAGTTTTATGCTAACCTTTTAAAATTTTGTTGAGTAAGCATTGAAACAATGTGAAAATAGTTGGCTCTGGAGAAGTGTGCTTTTGTGTGCTTTTATGTGCTTGTGATTCAGACAGTAAAATCTTGCAGGTCTTCATTCCCCTTCCGGCTGCCTTTTAAAGGTGGGGCTAAACATGACAACATTCCTTTCAGATTTGGTCACTTGCAGGTAGATGTCCTATCCCAGGTTATAGTTTATTGTGGTACAGAATTCTTGCAGAAGAACAGTATAACTTTGCCTTGAACACTAAAGTTGTTGGTTGATGTTTAGTATGTGATATTAGATGTTCTTGTCAGAGATGACTGCTGAACTTGCTCTTTTTTTTCTGTGCGCGTTACACTGGAATTAAAGATACCTGGTTTGGGTACATACACACAGCATTTTGAAATGATACTGCAGTTAGGAAGCAGAACCCTGAGCCGTTTTGCAAACAATTGTATGTGGAACGTACGATGTTTTTTCACAAGGGCTCAAAGGAAGTGTTAATTTTTAGTTTTTCTCTGAACTTTTTGTAGGTTATCTTTGAAACACTGCTTAAGTTGATTTCTGGGGAGAAACTAAAATACATTTAAAAATTTTAACCTTTAAAAACCTGTGGGAAAGCACTGACATTAAATTCTTTACGGTTACGTGGTTTTAGTGGCATATGTTGGCATTGCAACTGTTGAATATATGGCAGGTATTTTGTTTTAACTTTATGGAGTCTGCTAATACAGAACCAGAACAGAAATATTTTAGTTAAATATTATTAGTTAAGTATTTTAGTTAAATGTTGTAGTCTAAAAGAACGCTGGCTAGTATGCTTACTAGTACCTGTTTTCATGGCACAAACAAATGCAGTTAACCTTTTCATTAATTCTAACACGTGGTTTCACTTTTGTGAAAACGCTTGATGTTACTGGTTGTGCAACCTAAGTAGTTTTAAACAAAGTGTAAAATAAAATACGTTAGTCTGAATAATGTAACCTGCTGGGTTTTGTCGTTTTAGATGAGTCAACCAGATGTTCTGATACAGGTGCTTGAAATCTTGAAGAACAGTGGTGAGTTGTAGTTGCATCTCTGTTTAATTAACATCCCAACTGCTGTTCAGCTGGTTTTATGCTTAATTTTTCTGCAAACTTAGTTTAGCTGAAAACAAATCTATTTTTATATCTGAGCTGTTTTCATGAATGTGAGGAAACTATTTTTTTTTCTCTTTGCATAGCTGTCTACTCAGATGTGGAGTCAGATTTCCATGCCAAAGTTCCTGTTGTCTTTTGCAAAGATGTTAAAAGGTACGTGTCATTGAAAGGATTTTTAATGAGATGCCAGTTTCTATAATGCTTGCTCATAGCAACTGCTTGCCTGCATTCCTGAAGGAATATCACTGTAACATTTAGGTAACTTTCCTGTTAAAAGGGAATTGCTCACACACCAAAATACAATCTAGAAAGAAAACTTAGCTTTGTTTTTATGCCTTGTAGAGCTTATTTGTTGTAACGGTCTGGAAATAGTGGTTCTACTCTTAGATAAATAGGGGAAAAGTGAAACGGTCTTCAGCTGATACTTAAAATTTATGCCAGCAGTTTATTCTGAGGCTTTGGAAACAGATTACCAGTGAGGAGGCATCATGTGGCATTTACAGTAAATTCCTAAGAAATAGCAACCTCCAAAATGAAACATAGTTGCTGTATAATGTTCACCTTGCCTTGACTGACCAGGAATATGGGATTGAAACTGGGGAAGTAAAAGCAGCAAAGGTGGATGTATCTTTTCCTATGTTTGTATGTTATGCACATGCTTTTTAAGTACAAAGAGAGCAATTATTCTGAGAAGCAAGCTCAAGTCTTCGGAGCAGCTGTTTTGTGGACTTAGCAACTGTTAACACGCAGCAGGCCTAGAGGGCTTTGTTTATTTTCTGTGTGGAAGATAGTAATGGATTTGAGTTGTGTTAAGATTGCACAATTAAGTAATGGCAGAGCTTCCAGCAAATTCTTAATACTGTTTCACATTTTTAACTGTAATGAACTTCTACAAGTTCTAGATCTAGTAAAGAAAATGTGATTATATTATGCAGCTTTTGTTTTAAAAGTCTAGGTTCTTATGCAGGAAGACATTGATGCATAGTTTTATTATGGTGGATGTGATGACCCACTCTGCCCCTGCCCCATGTATCATATGCATATGCAAATTTTTACCTGTTCTACATTTGTACTTACAGTGGTTTGACATGTAAAGTAAGTGCTAGAAATGATGTGGCTTGCCTTACCACTGACCTGCTGGCTGCACTTGGTAAACTGGAGCCTGTCCTTATTCCCTTGGTTCTGGCTTTCCGCTACTGGGCAAGAGTAAGTATATAAATATTGAGGATAATTAAATACGTTTTATTTCATCTTTTAAGTACTGCATCTAATGTAACATGTAACATACCATGAATATGTTTATAGAAAAGGACTTTGTGCCACTAGTTCACTTCTTGTCTTAATAGGTCATAATGAGATGGAAGATCTTGATGTGAATCTTCCGCTCTTCTGTTAACAAGCTGTTACACTGACTCATTAAAACTAGTTAATTTATCCTTGAAAGCCAGCTGTACAGAGCAATTTGGTCTTGCAGACTTTCTGCTCTTGAGGTCATGCTGACAAAAGTTAACTTGCTCAAGAAGGAGTCTGTTGTCATACCGTGCTGTACTTCTTACAGATATCAATGGGAATGAAGTTATAATATTCAAAGCCAGTGATTAACTGTCTTGTAATTCAGTCCTGAAATTGCTGCCAGGCTATATGTGACTTAAAATGTTTTGAATTTATTGAAAAATCAGCTGCATGGTGGTATTGTTGCTGAATTTAGCAAGGTGTTTTTGAAAAACACTTGTGTAAGTAGCAGCAGTAGAAATTACAAAAGACCGTTGAAAATCTAATAAATTTATTCCTTCTCTCTGGGGTTACCATAGAGGAGATCAGTATTGGATTGCAGCCAGATGCAGTCCCCCCAGCACTATACATGAGATATTGCCCAATAACAAATACCTGATAGCTGACTGAAATTCTAGATGGGAACATAAGTGTGCCCTGCAATCAGAAAATGTGATGAAACTGAAGAGAATGACATATAATATAATGAAATAGTACAACTTGAGGCACTCTGTGAATTACTGTAATTTGCATTTTGTCTGTACGTGGTATGGTATGACAACTGCAGTTTCTGAGATAAAGGATTTTCTCTTTCACTCTAGTATGTATCTCAAATTTCTTCAATATTCATCCTGTTATAATAGATTTTAGGTTAAAATCCTTGCGTTACATCAGAAAAGTAACAATTTGTTCTCTTACAGCTCTGTCACATTGACTGTCAGGCTGAAGGTGGGATTCCTTCATATTCCTTTGCCTTAATGGTGATATTTTTCCTTCAACAAAGAAAACCACGTATTTTACCATCCTATTTGGGCAGTTGGGTAAGTACTTTGGTAGTATAGTCACCTTATTGTTAAGTTCTTGATGTTATTCATGTGTTCTGCAAGGTCTTAGAATGTGCAGAATTTGATTGCCAAAGACATTTGTAAATAAAACATATCAGTACTTAATCCTCACACAGCTGATGCCTAATGATTCTGATGACTTTTAACAAAAGGCAGCTGCCATAGCCTGTGTAATTGTGTCATACTCTTTTACGGAGAAGGAGCAAATATTTTCTTGTTTAATTCTTCAGATTTATTTCTCTGACGCTGGTTATTCTTGAGGGGGATAAATGCCACATTTGTTAGTGTTACCTACAGTGAAAACTTTCGGTAGTATGTGTTGTATACAGTTTTGTTTCAGAGCTGCTTTAATTGTTGTTAGATTGAAGGCTTTGATTCAAAGAGACCAGATGACCACCAGCTGAAAGGGGTAGAAGAGGAGTTTGTACGGTGGGAGTACAAGCCACCAACAAATGGTGCAGCAAAAAACTCGGTTGGAGCAGAAAGTAAAACTAAAGTTGAACAACAAAAGGGTGGTGGTAAAAAGGTCTCAAGCTCGGAAGTGGACAACCAAAATAATGCAAAGGAGAAACACGGCAATGTAAGTCATTACTGTATTTCGTTAAAAACCATGTTCTACCTCTTGTCCCTGGTTTTTATCGTTAAACATCAATATTGGCTGGAACTAGGATAAAAAATGGGAATTTTCATTTCTTATTGCAGTTGAGCATTCTTGTTCTTGTGTTTCAGTCTCTCTTAGCATTCAAAACCCCTCACCAAGTTTCACTGGGGCAGCTGTGGCTGGAACTGTTGAAGTTTTACACACTGGAATTTGCTTTGGAAGAATATGTCATCAGCATACGGGTACAGGAGCTCTTAACCAGAGAGAGTAAAAACTGGCCTAAAAGACGAATAGCTATTGAAGGTAGGATATTGTGCTTTTCTAGCTCTGTGATCAGCTTGCATTAGTATCTTTATTTACCTAGTAGGCACAGGTATGTCACAAGAAGCCTGGACAATAAACTAAACCAATAATTGGAGGCAAAAGTAAATTTAGTTTCGGGTATTTTGTCAGCTATTCAGTTTGTTTAAAGAAAAAATTCTGTTTAATGCTACTTTTTACAGCATTGCTTCTTGAAGTACAAAACATAAATTTATCTCCCTTTTTCTTACCATTAGGTTCTTATCTCTCTCAGTTTCATTCTTTCTCTAAGCCATTGTTTATTCCTTTTCAATAATTCTGATATTATGAATTTTCAGCGCCTCTCACTGTATTTCCCAAAACCACAATGTATTTTTAGTGTTACCAGCTGTTGATCTGTTCCCTGTGAGTGTAATCCAGACTGAGGTTAGACCTGATCAGAGTGAAATGGAACAAAGCCATCGAAGCAACACTGATGGGCACATGCTCACAGGCACACGCAGGTGCACACCCTCTCTTAGCACCCTCTGTTGTCCCTTTCCCTTTGATAGGATTTCCATAGGGTGAAACCAAATGGTGTGTCTATAGGCAGTTCTTTAGGGTCCAAATAGCCTAAGGGAAGTGCTATTTTCATATAAGGCCGTATGAATTTGATGATAATACATACTGGGAGTTATATATATTGGGGAGAAAAAGAAAGAAAAATATTTTGTCCATTACTTCTTTATAGCTGGAAGACATCTTTATTTCTGTCCCTCAGCTTGGAAAAGTATGTAAACAATATTTACCTGGCATTATGAATTGGCCATAAGGATGGAAAGATTGGGTGTTTGAGGAAGGTTAAGAGACTGGTTAAGGTGATATTTATATAGAAGCATAATTAATGAATTTCAGACACTTTCTAGAGACATTGATGGAGTAGCTTTTCTGTAACACAATGAGGTGATGGAGAGGCCAAAGAGAAATAGCTCAAAGAGAAATGGAAAGACAAGAGAATGAGTTACTAAAGGTATTGATAAGGTGCAAGAAGAAAACATTAAAAGGAGAAAAACAAGCAATAAATTGTTGAGACGAGTATTGAGTAATGGGTCTTGAGGTGACTCCTGTGGCTTTAATTTCCTCTCTCAGTCCTCTTCTTCAATCACTTTTAGCTAGAGAATTTTATAGCTAGAGTAGTATTTATTCAGCATATGGGAAGCTAAAACCTGTAATATGAAAGGGCAAATGATCAAGGAAGAAAGAGGAAATAATTTCAAAAAAAAATTGCGTTCTGGCTCTGGTACCTGCTATTGCTGGTGTTTGTGTTGTTTTTGTTTGGTTGGTTTATGGGTTTTGGGTTTTTTTCATTTCCCCTTTTTCTTCTTTTTTTTAAATTGTTAATTTTGTAACAGAATCTCAGTTTGATATCATCTTCCCAGGCAAACTTATAGCAACTATGCAAGTGCTGTTTTTACTTGGAAAAATATGTTTGATCTAGAAATCTAGGAAGGACTAAGAATGAAACTTAGTGAGATTGGTTCATATAATCCTTATAAACTTAACGTTACTCTTAGAGAGATTGATTTCTTAAGGGAAATGCAAATCTTTCTTCAGTGAAGGAAGAAAGTCAGGCAGACCTACATCTATGTTGCCTTTGTATATTTATTTTCATTTCTAGTTTAGAAATTGACCGTAATGTAATGGTACAATATACCTGTGGCTTTTTGTTTAAATAACACTATTTAGAGTGTTCTATGATAGCCAACTGTTCATGGCTATGTGTGTGTTGTGTTTTGTGTGGAAGAAGTCCAGAAAACCTTGTGGGTCTTATTCTAAGTATATCCAAATAAAATTTTTTGTTATATTTTAAGAATCTCTTTTAATTGCCATATCATAATTTAGGGCTATCAGCTGCCTTAGTGAAATGTAGAAACTAAAGGTTACTAATTAAATTCTTCTTTTTTTTTCTTTCTAGATCCTTTTGCACTGAAGAGGAATGTTGCACGAAGTCTAAATAGCCAGATGGTATTTGAGTACATCCTGGAGCGATTCAGGACAGCATATAAATATTTTGCATGTCCACAAAGTAAAGATGGGATTAAATCCAAGCCAGATACCAAGAAAAAGGAAAAAGGGAAAATGAATAATAAGAAGTCCACGAGATCTGAAGAGCCTGTAGCCAACTGTTGCCTTCCACAAGGTGAAAATGTTCTAGATAAACAAAATATAGGAAGTGGATGTAACATAACAGAGAATGAACTTGAATGTAATGAAGTGGCAGAAGCTGTAGCCAAAAGTTGTACTTCCAAGAACACGGACTCCTTGCTACTTTCAGCATTGGACTCTATTTATGATGAAAACAAGGAAGAAGCTTTATCTCTTATTTCTAGTGAATGCTGTGAGTTGAAGCAAAAATCACTTAAAGAGAGAGATGATTTAGAAATTTCAGTTTGTGTAACTGAAGGTGAGCTAAGCTACCATGATAACTGCAGTGAACATCAGCCTGATGACATGAATTCTAGTAATGAATCTGCTGATGCTGAAAGTAGACAGAGTTTGGTAACAGAGTCTTCTCTGAAGAAATGCACTGGCACACCAGCTACCTCGCCCAACTGCAAAGCAACGGTGGAAGCTCCCGTTCTTAGAGATGAAGGCAGACTCTCTACACAAGAAATGCATTATGTATTTGATAAGTTTATTTTGACTTCAGGAAAGGTAAGCTGTGTATTTACGCAGTGCTGGTCATGTGTCAGTGGAATATTAGTTCTAAATCACCAAAACTAAGGGTGGGTGGATGACAGGATTCTCCCAGTGATTGTTTCAGTCACTGTTATGAATGGTAGATCTAACCTTGTTGGAGTACCTGTTATTCAGGACTGGAAAAGACTTAATCTGTTTCCATTTGGACCAGATGGTCTGTTGCCCCATCTTAGCCAAAGCTTTTAAATTTCCCCAAATAAACAAAATATTAATCCTGACTTTTGTTTTTTATTGTTTTGTGGTTTTCCCTGGCCTTCCTTTCCTCCTCTGTCCTACTTTCTTGTAGAATTTCTTAGTGTTTTTATGCTCTGTGAGAACTAAATGCAAGCTTTAGAGAGGTGGTATTCTCTTCATTGTAGACATTCTTGCTGTTTATGTGTTAAATGTCCTTGGTTGCATGACTTACCTGAAAATGTTAGGTCTGTTGAACTATCTTAGAAGTAAAATTGCAATTGTGCGCTTTTCTCCCTGCCCCCAAAGCCACCAACTATCGTATGCAGCATCTGCAAACGGGACGGACATTCCAAAAATGACTGCCCAGAGGATTTCAAGAAAATTGATCTAAAACCACTACCACCAATGACAGACAGATTTCGGGAAATACTTGATATAGTGTGTAAAAGATGTTTTGGTGAGTTGGAAAAGTGTTTGTAGTCCAGTGTAAACTGCGATCTGTAATCTGGAAAAAAAACCCCAAAAGTGTAGGATTAAATTACTTATTCCAGTATGTTCAGTGGGGGAAAAAAGCTCTTCCAGGTGTTCTAGGCCACAAATTGATTGATATTTTTGTTTTTATATAATCCATATTTGTGATATCAAATTCTTATAAAGGATTTGAGAAACGAGTACTATCCAGGATTTTTCACTGGGTTTCTAAAGAGTAACTAGTGTTCCCAGAAGTTAGGTTCTGGGCAAAGCTAGTTTTTGTGTTTCTAGTTCTATGGCTTCATTTGGAAAAAGCCCCATTGGTGCTGTGGTGGATTCACCTTGTCTGCATACCAGGTGTCCATCAATCCATTCTGTGTTTAAATAGTTGCAGAAAACCCAGATGTCTGAAATGAAATCATAAAAACGCTAATGATATAAAAAAAAAGAAGAAAAGTTTATTTGAGGGAAGTAAATGTAACAAAAAAAAGGTATCCAGTATTCTTAATAAGGTGAAAGAATATTTTTGAAGTAGCTGAATGACACATCTAACTGTGTTTTAACTTGTTTTTAACTTAGATGAATTATCTCCTCCTTTATCTGAGCAACAGAACAGAGAACAAATTCTGGCAAGTTTGGAAAGATTTATTCGGAAGGAGTATAATGGTATGTAGCAGTAGGAAGTGATTCTTGATATTGCTTTCTTCATTTGTGTTGTCCAGAGCATGAGTGTGTAATTTGTTTCCTTATTGCTTATTTTCCTTGCTTAAAGCAGTGGCATCTCTTTTCCCTCTGTATGTAAAGCTATCTGGCACATTTCTAAACTGAACATTCCTCAGTGCTTTCCCATGGAAATGTCTCCAGAGGGGAGGAAGAGCTGCAAGGGTAGTAATGCAGATAAAGGACTTCTGCAGGCAGGGCTAAAAGGAAGCTCGAATGGGCCCTGGCCAGTTGTGTTCAGTGTTACCTGGGTCATGGTACAAGTACCTTTGTTGCTTAGTAAAGCAGCGCTAGAGTCCAGTACCAAACCCAGGTCTCCTGGATTCCAGTCTGTTGCTTTTACGCAGAAGGCTGTCCATTCTGCTGTAGCTGGCATGTGGTCAAGGAGCTGTGATTCGCCCTTCCATCCATGGGCTGTGCCCTCCACTTACTGGCAGCAGCTGAGGACTGAGACCTGTTAACAGAACCTTGAAAGACTTGAGATCTCTGATTCTGTTAAAGGGTAGGAAAAAGCTGTGAATAGGCATTGTGCATATTTTCCTAGCATTGATTTCAGTTGAACAGATAAATGCATTCTTTTCAATTAGGAAGAAATTGCTTCCACTCAGTTGCATAATTTTGCTTTCCTTTACAAGAATGAAAATATGATATTGTGTTTCAAACAAAAATGTAAACAAAACATTTGGGAAAGAATGTTCCATAAAGTCTTCTAATCTTAATTGCTTGTAAATTCTTGAGCAGTATCTTATGGTTACAGAAACTTACCAGTTGATCAATTTGTTTAGTCACAGGAAAAATATGAAACCTAGATAAAGTGTGAGTGGAACCAGAAATATTGACTGAACTGCCTTAAGAGTAGCTCTGTCATATTTGCGAGGTAAAGCTGTACTGGTAACGGGGTTTGCATGTCTTTTTGATTTATTTAAAACAGGACAGTGCAGTTGCATAACACAAAACATTGCACCACATTTAGAGATGCCATTTGATGTATATAGTAACTCTATGTCGTACCTTACTGATAAAAATTACATGGGCTTTATCCTGCCTTACTCTCTATAAATACTTTTTAAAGTATTGTGCGTCCTTCTTTGCCAGAGGTGAAGTTTTAGAAGTGATATTTTAAGCCTTCTCTTAAAGCGCATTTTCTATGGGTACCTACACGTCTCAGTTAAGCAATATTCTGTAGGAAGTGCTTACCATTCAACTGTAAAAGAAATAATCTTTTTTTTGTCTTCTCTTTTGATCAGACAAAGCAAGACTTTGCTTATTTGGCTCTTCAAAGAATGGATTTGGATTTCGAGACAGTGATCTAGATATCTGCATGACATTGGAAGGCCATGAAAATGCAGAGGTAAGAATTTTGAAATTAATAAAATTTACCACTTTAAATGGAAAGATTCTTAAAAAGAGCCTTATTAATTCAGTTAAGATTTCTGAAAGATTTCACAGAAAAGGTAGGATATTGCTAGTAACAGATTGGTTTATTGCACACTGTACAACTGAAGTAAGATATAGCCTGTTTTTACTCTTAATGCCCTGTGGACACACGTTTAGCGTACTGCAGATGTCCACAGAGAGAGTACGAGTCACCAGTTTACATAAATTCATATACTGGCTTACTTATTTTTGTACATAGACTTTTCCTCTATGAAATATACACTTGATAGAAAATGTGCTCGTTAGGATAGAATCCATGTTTTATCTTAATATCTAAAGCTGTGATATTTTGTTTTTCCTAGAAATTAAACTGTAAAGAAATAATAGAAGGTTTGGCAAAAGTTCTTAAGAAGCATCCAGGTAGGTGTGTTAAAGTATTATTTGTTTTGTATTTATGTTTATTATATTTGTAGTTAATGGAAATGTTTTATGTACTAAAGTGTTGCTTCCCCAGGTTTGAGAAACATCTTGCCTATAACAACAGCCAAAGTGCCTATAGTGAAATTTGAACACAGACGAAGTGGCTTAGAAGGAGATATCAGTTTATACAATACACTGGTAAGCATCTGGTTTTGTTAGTGTTTGTGGTCAATGAAAGCTTTGTAATTCCTTGTAACTGGCTCAGATAGTCATTTGGCGGAATAATTTGGAAGGCAGAATGAAAATTCTTTGCTTTTGTGGGTTTTTTCTGTTATTTAAATTCATTGGCCCACACCATCAGCCCAGTTCAAGTGGCTGTGTAACCCACTGGCAGAGCAGCGCCACAGCACACAAAGTGTTTTTGTGAATGGTCCTGAAGAGCTATTAGTGCCACATTCACCATGGCCTTTCTGACATCATGAATTGTACTTCTCATCCCAGCTTACATCTAGCACAATGAAATTACACAATTTCTTATGTGATGGTCTCATCTGCCTCTGAAGAAGATGCAATTTGTGGAGTTTGTTCCACTGTGAGTCACCATATGGACTGGGCTTACTTTGCTGGTGTTTTCCACCGTTCTTGTTGCTGCATTAATACTGTTCTGATTACACCTTCCAGTTACGCTAGTGCAGGAAATGTTGCATGATTTTTACGGAATATCATTGTGGGTTTTTTTTCCCCCTTCCAGTTGTATTATGCATCATTTGTGCTTGGATTGCACGCTGTACTATAAGGCATGGTGGTGTTGGGCTGATGATTCAAGTTGATGATCTTGGAGGTGTTTTCCAACCTTTATGATTCTATGCAATTGCACTGAAACACTTGTTTAATTGTGTTTTTCCCCCTCAGGCACAGCATAACACAAGAATGCTGGCCACATATGCAGCTATTGATCCTAGAGTGCAGTATCTGGGCTATACAATGAAAGTTTTTGCAAAGGTAATAGAAAATGAAGGTACTTATTTGTATAATACAGCATTTTATGATATAGCAACTGAGTTTACATTTCACTCATACTTTCCAGGACACAGTAAAATGCTATTCGTATGCTCCATCTGGTTGTGTGTCAGTCTTTAGTCCTGGTATTTTCCGCTAGGTATTGAAAGATTTCTGTCTAAGGGGAAGCTCACTTAAGGAAAACTTTCCATTTCAAACAAGCTACAATGCAAAAAAAAAAACCCCAAAGCCCACATATGTGGAGGCTGTGCATGGGCTTCCTGAGTTTCCATATCTAGCACCAGCCCAGAGTGCTGGTTTCTTCTGACCTACCTGCCTCGTTTAGGGTCATATGAGGAGTGACTGAGGGAACTGGGGATGTTCAGTCTCTACAACTGCCTGAAAAGATGCTGTAGCAAGGTGCATGATGGGTGCTTCTCCCAAGTAATGAGCAACAGGATGAGAGTAAACAACCCTGAATTATGTCAAGGGAGATTTAGACTGGATATTGGGGGAAAATTTCTTCACCGAAAGTGCTCTCAAGCACCGGAACTGGTCACCCAGAGAAGTAGTGGAGTCACCATCCCTGGAGGTATTTAAAAGACACGTAGATATGGTGCTTAGGGTCGTGGTTTAATGGTAGAGTTAGCAGTGTTAGGTTTACAGTTCTACTTTATGATCTTGAAGGTCTTTTCCAACTTAAAAAAATTCTGTGATTCTTTTTTATTTCCTGTGAAAGTCAGGGGTAGGAATGGGTTGATGAATGAATGCTCAAGTCTCAACTTGAGTGCCTAGGACATAGAGTTACTGTAGGAGTTTGGAAATATCAAATACAGAATCTCCTGTGTCTTTTTTTCTTCTGTTAGTCTAACAAAGTGTTGTGTTACACATGCTTTAATAATTTAAACATGGTGTATCTCTTTATACAAGCCACACTATTAAATACATTCCCCAAACGCATCCAAAGAAAGCGTAGTGAAACAGGGGCAAATAAAAAACAGGTTATAGAGAGTTTATTGTGCTACCAGATGGTAATGTAATAAAATGATCACTAAGATGAATAAAGTAACTTTGTTCCAGAGTGGAATGGATGTGTTCATTATACTGTCACCAAGACTAGTAACGATTGAATTTTTTTGGTGTGACCATATTACAGATTATTGCCATGTCCCTTCTGTGACCAGATTAAAAATGCCTTGTGTTGATAATAGTGAGTTACATTTATTTGTGGTATTGCCTACAATTGTACACATTCTAAAAATCATACTGTAAAGACCAATTTTCCAAATTCTGGGCATACATTCTGGAACTTTTATGTATGGAGGTGCCTTCACACAAATATTCTGTGTTTAAGCAAAACGCTTCCTCCTCTGTTTGGATTGGCAGAAAAGCAGGAACAGCTGTCACTGCTGCCACTGCTGTGAATGTAAATTGTGAATCCCTATTATTTTTCTAGACCTAGAAGGTTAAAAATGTGTTGTTTGTTATGACACATTGAAGCAAAGGGTAGCTTAGAAGCAGGTTATCTAGAAAGGTTGTATTGTAAGATTTTCAAGCATAGTAAGGTAATTGACTGATGTTCATTTTATGCTGTGTTGTGCAGACTGGGCTGTGGTTTAAATAAGGTATGTGTATGTATGCTAGCAACACGCTAGGGATTGCCTGAGTTGCCAGTATGACATGGAAATACCTTCTGTTTAGTTAATTATTAAAAAAGGAGGGGGAGGGTGTGGGAAGCCAAAACATTAAGGAGTCATAGAAAGAGCTCGACTAACGTGAGTTTAGAAAAATTAAAATTTACAGCATTGAAACCTGGACATCAGACGTGGAGGTTTGTTGGTATTTCTGTTTTGGAGTGTTCGATTTAATTTTTTTTCAATTTGGCATATTACAACCTTAAAAAAATTACTATGAGAAGCTTTGCTGGTTTTGAGTTAGGTTATGCTGTGGGTTTGACAGATGGCACTTGACTCTAAAGATATTTATTTTTGGGGCTTCATAAAAGAGTTTTTAGTTATGAGTTGAATGTATTTTCTGTTACTGGTGAGACCTGTTTGCTGTATGAAGTATTTGAGAGTCTTGAATAATTAAATGCAAATTCAGTGTTTTGTTTAAAATACATTTTTCCAGCGCTGTGACATCGGTGATGCATCCCGTGGTAGTCTGTCTTCGTATGCTTACATTCTTATGGTGTTGTACTTTCTGCAACAGAGAAATCCACCAGTTATTCCAGTTCTTCAGGAGGTAGGTTTTGAGAAAAAGAGGCTGTGAAATAGACGTGCTGTTTCGTCAAGCCAAATATGAGAAGTCTGGGCTTTGGTATTAGGGGGATGAATGAAATACAGGGCCCTTCTGCATTAGTAGATTCCTGACTCCTGCTTGCTTACCAAGAAAATAACAACAAAATCGGGAATCTGTTGCACCTAAGTTCTGCTGTTACATTTCCTTTGGAATTGGTCTTACAATGATATTTACATGCTGAACACCATAGAAAAAAAAATTGGCAGGTGGTATGGAGAGAAGGGAATTGTAATTATGAGACTGTGCCAGATGCTCTTGAGATGCAAGTCCAGTTCTTGCATCAGATATTGTCACAAATGTTCTTTATTGCTCAGCACCTTATCTGTAAGGGAAAATGTTTATTTTATGATTTAATCAGGGGAAAAAAACTTAACTAATGGCTTGGTACAAATTTAAAGATAATATTTTACATATGCCAGGAAACTTCGTTAAGAAAATAACATTCTGTACCTCCCTTGCATGGGTGGGAGAATATAATTAATTGACAATCTACCTCTTCCCAGATACACTCTGGAATTCCCAAGCACTTCTGAAACCTGTCGTTTTCTGACTTTTTTGTTGTCTACGTGCAAAGGGTAATTGGTTTACGCACTGCAGCTGAGACTGAGACTTTCTTGCTGATACTTTAATAGTGTTTGGGGGTTGTTATTTTATTCCTACCCTGAGAATACATTAAATAACAGTGGAATTTCCCCTTGGCTTTGCTGAAGTCAAAATGTAATAGGAGTTGTATAAAGTCTCCACAGAGATTTTGTGGGCTGAAGGGTTGTTGGAATCTTGATGAAGTAATTCAGTCAAGTTTTCTTACTAGCAAAGAACAAGTGAAAATAAAATATCCAAATAATTTGAGAAGCACAGCAGTAATGCAAAAAGATTTTCAAACTTCTTAACAATGGGTAATTTTGGCTATATCGTTAAACAGCACTAACCCATAAATCTTTTCTTACCAGTAAAACTGCAAGTCTTTAATGGTGACATTGAATTAGAGTGGTAACTGTCCTTCTCCGTTTCCACAGATATTTGATGGCAAACAGATTCCACAAAGAATGGTGGATGGATGGAATGCCTTTTTTTTCGATGACATGGAAGAATTGGTAATGTTCTAATTCCAGAAGAGTCACTAAAACTTAAAGCTTGGTTTTATGTGAAAGTAATATATTTCTAACGGTCTAATGTATAAAAGAGTAGTTGAACCTCCATAACCATATTGTTATAATTTCACAAATGAGTCCTGTTTTGCTGAAATGAGTGTCTGCTTTTTCTTCTTTATTTTAAAAACATGAAATAAAATAGCCAAGGACTGTGAGGTGGTGTTAACTAGTGAATTAACCTTTAAACAAGTGAAACTGTTTATGGTAGCCGAACTCAATTAGAGGGAGAGTTCAGGAGAAGTAACTGTACCTGTATAAATTATGTCTTCAATTGCACGCAGAAGAAGCGTCTGCCCTCTCTTGGAAAGAACACTGAATCACTTGGAGAACTCTGGCTAGGGCTGCTGCGGTTCTACACTGAAGAATTTGACTTCAAGGAATATGTGATCAGCATCCGGCAGAAGAAGCTGTTAACTACTTTTGAGAAACAGTGGACATCAAAATGCATTGCCATTGAAGGTACTTACCTGCTCAGGTTTTGTTCTATTAATGAGGGAATGGCGAACACTGTTTCTTGAGGATCCTTGTTGCACAGGATCTTTATGCCAGAAAGCTACTATCAGTGTATAAAAAAACCATTGTTTGCAAGTGCTGCAACCTACAAAATGAGATTGATTCCTAACGTTTAGTATGCGTCAGTAATTGCTCTTAGTTTATTATGGCTAGTCACGTGTTTTTAGAACAATCAGCATTGCTTTGCTATCATCTGCTCTGTGACTGCATTTAAAATAGAATTTTCTGTGTTAACATAATCTTTGTTGCAGCATATTTTTTGCCAACTCTGATTTGTTTTCCCGCTTTCTTTACATAGATCCCTTTGACTTGAATCATAATCTCGGTGCTGGAGTCTCTAGGAAAAGTAAGCTATCTACTAATGATAATTGTTCACTAATTTCTCAAGTATTGTACCTTGTCTGTTGTTTTCCAATAACTTTGTCTTTCTTCGATAGTGACCAATTTCATAATGAAGGCATTTATCAATGGGAGAAAATTATTTGGTACGCCATTCTACCCAGCTGTTGGAAGAGAAGCTGTAAGTTTTCTTAGTTTTTGTATGTGTTTTATTTCATTACTGAATTGTTTCAATCAGAGCAAGTTTCTTGCATGTAGTAATGAATTTGGTATGCAGAGCTTATGTAATTATACATCATCTGCATAAAATGTGCAACTCTGTATTGGGCTCCTGTAGTATAAAATTCACAGGAGTAGTAGGATGAGTGATGGGCATTTTTGATAGGTTTGATGAAAAAGAGCTTGGGTTTGGTTTTGTTTTTTTATAAAACTTTTCATTGCGTGACATTGAGGGTTGCAGGAAACTGCAAAATCAGCTTTAAAACCCAGAATCAGCCTTAGCAACATTACTAGCTATTCCTGTAGCTAAAGAAAACAGACTTACAAGATGTTACAGTCTATTTTTCTAGTGCATGGGGAAAGGAAGGATTGCTCCTTGAGGAATGAAAAGGACAAAGATCAACTTCTTCTGTTGATCAGTTGACCTTCAAAATTTGCATAGTGAGTCAGGTTGAGGAATGTGTACATGCAACATCATATCAGAGAAAGTAGTACTCCTTTGTGCCACAGGTTCTAGAGAACCATTTTATTTTTGTATGAGCAAAAAATCAGCTGGAATTAATATTTTTAATGTGTACATATGAAGGTGTTTTCTTTGACATCTTAGAGGGCTGTTCTACCCGTGGCTTTCAACAGAGTTCATGCTTCTAAGGGGTGTTTAAAATCTTTTGAAAATAGTTATTTCCTCTCATCCTTCCCCATCTTCTCTTTTCCACTTGCTTACTTTATCTCTGTTTTTTTCTCAGTTTGTATTAAATGTTCCTTGATGCAGTGACTGTGTTATGTTTCGTTCCGTGCCATGCCTGATAAAATAGGACCTATTTTTATTGGACTTTTTCTGTATTCTGATACAGAATTACAGAATCACTAGGTTGCAAAAGACCCACAGGATCATTGAGTCCAGCTGTTCCTATCAGCCACTAAACCATGCCTCTCAGCACCTCATCCACATGTCTTCTAAACACCTCCAGGGAAGGTGACTCAACCACCTCCCTGGGTAGCCTGTTCCAGTGCCCAATGACCCTTTCTGTGGAAAATTTTTTTCTGGTGTCCAGATACAAATAATAATGAATTACAATATGGATGTCATTATCTATAGCTGACAAATATGTGAGTGTATGCAATAAATATTATTCCAGGTTAGGTTTATATTCTAATTATTTGCATATACATTCAGCACAATGCTGTAGTGCATCTGGAAAGCATGGGCTTTAAGGTCCCTTCCAACCCAAACTGCTCTGTGATTCTGTTATCACCTTCCTAAGCCAGTGCTCTGTATTGCAGCTTAGTGGTACAGAGAGGTAACTGTAGCTAAAAGGTTCAGTGAATTGCTAAGTCCATGTAGGATTTTGTTCCCGAGCTGTAGTTAGGACATTTCTATTTGTAACTCTCTTTCAGTCTTTCAGGCAAGATAAGTACTTTCGCAACGTTTATGTTGCTCAGAGGCTGTAAACTGTGGCCTTTGTGCTGACACACATGAGAGCTGCAGCTATCCTTAGCAAATTCCAGGGCAGAGGAGTGATACAGGTCAGTGTGCAGATGCTCCATCTGTTTCCCACCTGAGCTTTGTTCTGTCTATGGGAATATATATTTATCTGGGAAGGAACAAAGGCTGATTCAGAAAGCAAACAATTGGTGACTCAGATACCAAAATAGATCATATGCAAAAAATTGCCCTCTGAAGAACCTTTGGGGAAGTGGAAAGTAGACTGCAGGCTGGATCCTGAATAGGCTGTTCTGCAAATTCAGCCTCTGGCCCCATAAATATCCCTTTTTCACCCAAACTGTTCCATGTTTCTGAAAAAGCTGCCATTATCTAGGGAAGGAAAAGCACTAGGTATAAACTAAGAAGTAGTAAAATTTAGGAAACAATAGGAGATGAAAGCTGTTCATTTTGCTTTCTTTCCTCAGTCTTGTAAGTGAATGGTTTATATATTGTATCCATCTGATGTGTTTTGATAGGAATACTTTTTTGACTCAAAAGTGTTGACAGATGGAGAATTGGCACCCAATGACAGATGTTGTCGGGTCTGTGGAAAAATTGGTCACTACATGAAAGACTGTCCAAAGAGAAGGAGGTAAGTAATATACAACATTACAATAATATAAAGTCTTTGAAATTAAATCAAGAGAGATTTGGATGTTTGAAATGTTAATGGAAATGAAGAATATACTGAATTGCAGAGAAAATCAAAGGTTCACATATGATACTCAACTTCCCATCCTATTCTTGCTATTCCTAGACTGTTTCTGGCGATCTTTTTAAATCTTAAGACTGTTTATGCAAGGACACACAGTAAATTCAACAACCTATAATACTGAACACTGTTGCTTTGCGATTTGTCTCTAGTTACAGCTTACTATAAAACTTAGATCACTAAATTATCTTTTTATAGTATAAACATTCAGATGGAGACCATTTTACCTAACTGTAAAACTTGCAGTGTATTAAAATGAGTTTCCTGTAGTGACCACGTTCAAAAAACGGTGTTGAATCTGAATTTTTCTATAGATCTGGTATCATACCTCTGCAAGGCAGGTAAAAGTTAATTTATTAAAATCAAAGGATAATTAAAATGTACATAGTTAAGGTGCATTTCTGTAGCATCATACTGGTGCAGTTACTTAGTGTTGTTGCACTACTTGTTGTATGTTAATTGCACTTAGGAGCTTTGGATCCAGTAGTCCTGCAAAAGGAGTGCCTGGTATGTGCAGGTCAATGTCTCCAAATTGAGTTTAGCAAGAATTGACAGAGAATGTCCACTCCTCACATTTTTACATTGTTGGATTTTTGGTAGCCCATTCAGTGTAGGTTATCTTACTTCTCCTACAACCTGTGGAAACCCTTGGAATGCAAATTAAAGTCTAGGTTTCCTCATTTACTCCTTATATTCAATTTTATGCTCTTTAATTCTTCAAAAGATTCTTGGTCTCTTCATGTCACAAAATCCGTATTTACCTTTTGTTTAGTGAGCAGAGTTTGAGGTTCATTAAACTTGATTGGGTCCCTAATGTTACAGGTTGACTATTTCTTTCAGTCCCTCTCTCCCTTAACAAACTTCTCGCAAGCACTAGTAGGTTTGATTGAGTGCTTTACCTACCTCTGCCTCACGAAAGGCACATAAACTGCTGCTACAGTACAGCCACACAGGATCTCTTTCCAACTGTACATACAGCTCACAATCCTATGGGTATCATGTGGAAAAGACTACTTCTTGTCTTGGTTTATGATCGCTCGTTCACCTGCTGTTTTCGTGGTGCTGGGTGTTTGGAAGAGCCTCAGTGCTTTCTTTCATGTTCTGTCTAGACACAGAGTGCTAATGTACTCCTATAGGGAAATATGCCCGCTCTGGTCAGGGGGAGTTTTTACCTACAAGGTGCAGCCTACTTGTTTTATGTCCATTCAGACTTTGTGAGATGTTGCATAGAACCACTCCCAGGTTTACTGACAGACTGATCCTTCTTAACTGTAGGTATAGTTCTGTGCTGATACAGTCAGATAGCTGTGGACAATTCTGGGATACTTCTAATTTCACCAAGTCTATACAAACAGGTTGTTAACCCACCCAAATTCTGGAAGTGCTTTTCTGTGATTCCTAAACTATTTGTATTCTGTGCAGCTGTTGGTCATGTAACCATTTCCTTTCAATATACCAATATAACAACTCTACAGAGGTTGGGGTTTTTTTGTGATTTTGTGATATGGCTAACAAAAAATATTATTCAGGTTGAAGAAAAAGGACAATGAGAAAGATGATGAAAAAGAAGTGAAAGAAGATGATAGAGAAACAAGAGAGAAAAGGTGTTTCATCTGTGGGGATGTGGGTCATGTTAGAAGAGATTGTCCTGAATTCAAACAAACCCGGCAGAGAAATAATAGCGTGCCAGGTAAGATTGTTTGGTGTTTGTATAACTGGAAAGTCTTAGATCCCTTCTCCCAAGGTTTCTGTACGGACCTCGTAATTATCTTTAAAAATTTCTGCAACCAGTGATTTCAGCCATTGCAAATACAGCTTTTAGTGTGAGTGTTACTTTTCTTCAAGGGGAGTAATGTCTCCTGGAAATACAGTCTTTGCACGGGTGGTAAAAATAAGCTTGGCAGTTAAGTATGGTGTACTTCAGGGCACTGCAGTATTTGTCTTGCAATAGGTGCCTGTAGGAATAGTAATAATAGTAATAATTGAATGCATGTCCTCTCCCAAATGTTTCTCAAATGTTAGCCAATCCTCCATCATCTCTGAGAGGTAAGTAGATGTGTTTTCACCAAAAGACAGTGGTCTTAAAGTAACACTTCCAAAAGCATACAGATACATTAACAAGCTAGATCCAGCTTTCAAATTACTGTTAGTAATTAGCAACAAGCTTAATTGCAAACCCATTCACCCTTGGGTGCCTACAATACTTGAAAATGTGGGTGATGAGACATGAACTTTAGAAAGAACCTTACTGCTTTTCTGTATTATGATATCCCTTTTTCTCTCAGATTTTTTTCTTTCTTTACCCAAAAGTTTCTGCTGTTGCTATTGGTATTTCAAATCCCCTCCACTTCCAGTAACAGCCTGGAAGCCTGTATAAAGTAGCACTCACACCTGTTAGCAAAGTGAGCTTTGCTTGTTCTAGAATTAGTAGTACTCGGGATTAGATTTTGTGTTTAGCTGCTGTAACTGTAAATGTTGGTTGTTGTTACTAGAGAGACAGCTTTCCACTTAAAGGAGAGGTTAAAGTGATTTACCTACTCTGTGACATAGAATGATAGTTAAAGTATTGTTGACTCCCGATTCTGTGTTCATTTTTCTCTCATCCATAACCTTATAGTTTTATTAAAATTTTTGTTCCTCAATTAGGCACCCAGTTGGTCCGAAGCATGGTAAATTCACAGCTAGTGTCTGTGAGTCAGCAGCCAGTGGAACGACCCTTGCGCACTAGACAGTCATCAGAATGTGTAAGTTCCAATTAAATGTGTAAGTTCCAATTAGCTGTAGTACTGAAGTAAGCAAGCTGTAGCAAACCAGTGATCCTGGGCCATAGTAGGAGCAAGTTTGAGCAAGTTTTTCTCAACAGCTTCATAATGATAACGTTGCATTCTACCAGTTAATGAAATTTTGATTTATAATATAGTGTCTCTTGGAGCGTATTTATGGTCCTCCACTACAGAAACTACCCAGTCAAATTTTGTATGAGATGGTGAAGCTGCCTTTCAGAATTGCAAACTATCTTTGAGATTTAACCTGGGGTGCCTTTTAAAGTTTTGCATCTAGTTATTCTGTCAATACTCTTGAGCTATTATGGAAGTAAAGTACAGCTCGTCATTAACATGCTAGGTTAGGTTTGTGATTATCATCATTCTCTGTAGCTTAGGAGAACTGTCTTTAGGGACTGTCATGAGCAGGCAAGGAACACAAATCATGCTTCTGTTCAGATCCAATACCCAGGGCAAAAGTTTGTCAGGGTACAGCAGAAGCACAAACAGAACAATGAGGATATTTTTGGTAGTTTTCTCTTAGGATTTGTTCAAGTCTGTATAGAACAAGATAAAATATATTTAACTTGCTTCTAAGCAGAGATGTACAGCGCAGGGTATTTGACCAAATACAGCTGTTGGCATCTAATGGTTTTGGAGTCAGAATATAGCAGACATTCATTAATTTTAAGCTATTACTCTGACAAACGTGTGCCTGCTAATGAAGCTGGCAGGTAAGCAGACAGTAATGACGGCTCTTTTTTCAGTTTACTCATTTAGTTACAGAGTATTTCCGCACTGATCAGCAAGCATATATTGGAACGTTTGCTTCAGTTACAGAGACTTTATGACATGATCTTTACTGTAATAATATGCTGTTAAGGAGGGAGTAATAGAGTGAAGGCCTGAACTCTCACCCTGGTATTGCATGATATATACACAGGAGTATCATTTTAGGAGCCATGTATTTCTGTTTGAGAAAATTAAGCTGAACATGTGCGTGAACACACAGGATGATCTATGATCTGAACTGCATGTGCATGTTGTTCTGTCATCTGGATGTCATGGACTAAGTGTGTATTGGGTGGTTATCATTTGGCCAGGATTTCTTGGTGAATATGTGCTGTCTGGGATTGCTTTGAGGGAAGAGGGAATGTTAGTGGAGCAAGAGGAAGAGAAAAGGGAAAGGAGGAGTGTAGAAGCAGATGAATAAACTAGAATTTAACATTTCTCCTCTCTTGTTTCTGGCAGTTCCAGTGTGTG
Organism: Piaya cayana; assembly: GCA_013389865.1. Lineage (NCBI taxonomy): Eukaryota > Metazoa > Chordata > Aves > Cuculiformes > Coccyzidae > Piaya > Piaya cayana. The sequence continues at coordinate 389,205 of WAAB01009894.1, forward strand.
CTTGTGGTGTGGTTTAATCAATGCATGTGCACTTATTTTTGTAATAGCTAAACTGTTAAACTGGTCATTGCCTTTCAAATCTCAGGTTTTACTTTCTCACCGTGACTTGATAGAAAGGCATAGGAGGCACTCATACAAGAACAGTTGGAATAGAAGCAGGGAGTAATTCCAGCTTGTGGGCTTCAGCTTTTGCCCAGGCGAAGACACATAGTGTGCCTCTGTAAGGGATGCTCTGAACGGCTTGCATGGGAAGTCCTGCAGACCTCTGGTTATTGAAAAGTGACTGCCAATTTAAATGCACGGCAGTCATTGATGGTGACAAGCTGCAGAGACCTGTAACTTCAGATGTTTGACAGCAGCCGAGTTACTTAGAGTTTAGCTGTCTGCTGTTGTCTGTGGAGGGAGACAGGCAGCCCCAATGGGGATATTGAGATCCAGGATTCAGATAATCATCTCTGGTAGCTGTCTGCCAGTTGGATTTCTCTTTAGAGGCAGCTGTCTTATGCCATCATGATTTTGTCTCAGTGCTTAAAACCAGATTAGGTTAATCCAGGCACTGGCAGTACGTCTTGGCAGAGCCTAGGGAACTCTCTTCCCAGCCATCCCAGTTCTTGAAGCGTTTCTCCACTTAGTTACAATACCAAACAGTTGAAGTAGGCTCATGCCTGTCTCTGTTGCTCGTAAAAGGGAGAGTTTTGCAAGAACTCTGCAAAGTCTGTAATTGCTATGTCTGAGCCTTCCAGCCATGACCTGACATCAGGATATTGAGGTTTAAACTGGGGTTTGGGAGTTTGAATTTCTCATTTAACAGATTAAATAAAAATCAAAGAAATATAGGAGCTTACTTTAGAATTACCTTTAAAAGTGTCTGTAGTAATAAGAACCACTCTATTTAGAAGTAAGGTAATTAGTTAAAGAGATTCTGGGCTATAAACAAGTAGAGTGGGGAAGACACTTTATTAAAAATCAAAAAGATGTGTGAGGAGTCTAAAGAGCTTGAGGCTTGTGTTTGTGTGGAATGATGTTTCTGATGGTGGGATGTGCCACATAAACGGACCAAATTATCTTATGGTGAAAGTCAACCTGCACTTATTTAAACCAGCAGGTATTTGGGGTGTTTTGTGGGAGTGCTTTGCCTTTTTTGTGCATAGTTTAACACAGTGGGTGCTTATTAAAGAAAACCACCATTAAACCGCTAGTGAACTAATCAGAAATACATATTTCTTTTCCCCTCCAGTCTGATTCGCATCAGTCATCTTACTCTCCACAACCTCAACAATTTACACAGAATTCCTCCCAGCCAGCCTCCATTAACCAGACTCAACCACAACCAATATCCCAGTCCAAGCACGTTCCGCAGCCACAGCAGGGTGCACAGCCACCCCATCAGGTCCAGCTGCCTTTGTTTAACTTTCCCCAATCTCCCCCAGGTCAGTATTCCACCTTGCATAACCTGGGACTACTTCAGATGCACCATCACCACCAAATTCAACTTCCCAACACTTCTTGGCCTATTCATGGGCCCGTTATTCACTCTGCACCGAGTAACCCTCCTCATTCTACAAATGTTCAATTTTCTATGAGATCTGGCAGCAGCAGCACCACAAATAACCAGAGCAGTGTAAGCTTGAATGATCCCAGTATCATCTTTGCACAGCCTGCTGCCAGGCCCATGGGAATCCCCAGCACTTCTCATGAGGGACACTGGCACAATCCTGTGACTCCAAACTCACTGGTGAACAATGGCACTGTGGGGAATTCAGGTAACTCTTCTCTGTTGTATCAAACCTCTCGCACTTTGTGTACAAATGTTAAGTGTTACAGAAACAGCTAACTCTTTCAACTTCTTTTATTTTAAAAATATGCTTAAGAAACTAAGTTGCTACCTTCACTGTCTTAACATTTTCATAGGAAAAAAAATTAAGCAAGTTGGATTGTTGTAACTTCTAGGCATTGGGCCTCTCTGCCATTAATGGCTGCGCAACACATGAGAAATCAGGCATTCAACTGAGAAATGTCTTACTAGTTGTTTGAGTAAAGCTAATTTCTGTGAATATGCTTACAAATACAGCTTACATTTATGTTACATAGTTTGTTAGATAAGTGCTGAGACTGGAACTGCAAACTTAGATACTGGCAAATTGATAGTTGTGCAAGTTGAATATTACCTCCTTGCATTCGTTGCATTATAACATGATCTTACGCATTCTTTTTTTCCTGTAGTTTAACTTCCTGAATCTCACCTGAAAATACTTCGTGCAGATTTGCCCTGCAACAAGTGGGCAACAGCCTTTTGCCTCAGAGACACATACATGTATATGTTTGAGGCTGAAAAAAACAGGAGGTAGTAATAACAGCCCATACAGTTTTCTGTGCAGCATAAAATGTGGCAGTCCCTAAATTTTGACTGTGATCTTTTAAATCATGATAATGGTCTTTTGATTTATTCTGTGTGCAATTCCTCCTATGCTTAAAAAAATACATCCATCATACAATGTACTGATGCAGTTGTTCATCATGAGATGGGAATATTGAATCACCTGCACAGCCTTTCTCAGCTCTAATAAGGCAATTAACAGCAGCAGGAGATTTTCAGCTGAGCCAACAGCATTGTATGAGGTATTATTCACCAGTGAGTTTTAGGTATTTGTTGAGATATATGTTTTTCTGTTCAGAGCCTCATGGAGAATATATTTTGAAGGATACTGAAGGACGCTGCTACCAGTGTTCTGCCTGTGCCTTTAGTGTGCTTTGTCCTTACCTTTACATTTCTGATCTTAATTCTCTGTCCAGGCTCCTCTGTGCCCCCCTTCATTTCCACCCTAGCTCTTGACTTTTTCTCGAGCAGCTCCTTCCAACCCAAGTTGTCTTACCCAAGTAGCTGCCTTCCTTCAGACAAGCTCTTTTATCCTAGTTTCTGCTCTGTTCTCCTTTAATGAGTCCTGTTTCTCATCTGTCAATCAGTCCCTACCTTCACTCTTCCCTTTTGCTTTATCATTATGTTTGCTTCCTCTCTCATTGTGCCTGCACAGGACATTTCCCAATTTTCTTGTGCTGTCAGTCACAATCTTTTTTTTACCCTTCTCTCAACTTCTGTCTCTATCCAGTCACATCACACTCCTTTCCCTAGTTCCCAGTCCTGTTGTTTTTTCTCTTTGTAGCTTAATCAGTTTTGTTTGTTTTGGGTGTAGATGCCCTTAAGGAGGGGTCACTGGGCAGGTGCACAGTAGAGGTGAGCCACGTGCTCTCTGCCTTCTTACTTGCTCAGGACGATTTGGGAAAAGCAAGTCCACAGAACCTTTGACTTGGCCCACAACAATTGAGTTGGAAGGAGAGACCTTACTTTCTTTTCAGTAGACTGTCGATCAGAAGAAGGATCATTAGAAGTTTCAGGCAACGTTTTTTTGTACTTACTTCAGAGCTTTTTGTATTTTACTTCATGCTTTATTGTATAAAAGTTACTGTTCTTTTTAAATGTGTACCTTACTTTTATTTAACAAAAGTCTGTAATTTTTTTTATGATGAGCCTGAAGGGCAACTGGTTCTCTGAGAAGGATAGTTGAAGTTATTTATTTTCAAGTGTACTTTGATCAAGTTTTTTTAATTAGCAGGCATTGCTCTGTCTTATAAAATCAGGAACTAAGAATAAAGAGAGCAGAATTAGTTATACAACATTTGGCATCAATTGTTGTGTCTCCTGCCTCCTTGGATGCTTGATTTCTCATCCTTAGTGCTGCAGTAATACTGGATTTGTAAATAAAATTGCTTACAGTTTGTGTACTTAGTCCAAAATGGGGGTTTTTTCTGTCTAAAAATCAATTCTATGTTGGTCTGATGATCTACATATGAAGTTTCTTAAGCATACAGGTATTAGTGGAATTCCACTATTTAGCATACAACTTCTGAGAGGTATTTCTTACAGTAAGATAATAGCTTTCATGTCACAGCTGTGTCAGTGATAGTGAATATCTTCTGTGGGATCAGATACTAGTAGTATTGTTCAGACCTTGTATTTTTCACCATGAGGATGACATAGGAATAGTGAAGCTGTAGGTCTTGATTTTAATGCTGATTCATCCTCTGTCTTCCCCCCAGTAAGTTCTATTATAATGAATGATGAAGTAATTTAGGTTGCTAATTTTTATTGATGTGTATTTAAAAAAAAAAAAAAGAGTAGCACATCAGACTAATCACATTAAGTCCCCTGCAAACTGTTATTTAAGATGTAAATTGTATTTATGACTTACTGTTTAATTATTTCAACTTGCAATGTGCTTTTCCCTTTCAATTGAAAAATAGATCAGGGTTTCCAAGGACAGTTTGGTAAAATGAACCCTCCTTCTGTCCCTTGGGACCATGGGACCCCTACCCATTTTCCTCTCCTCCGAGGAGCGTGGCCTTACAATATGCCTCAGAACTACATGCAGCAGGGAAATGCCAGCTATCCACCGAACAAACCTTTCTACCCTCAAGGTACTAGAACTAGTATATGAATCAACAGCTCATGCAACATGTCTCTGTACTGTCTCAAAGGCTTTAAAAGCCAAGGAATCCTGTTTCACTTGCTAGATTCCCTGGAACCATAATGAATCCAAGAGTCAAATCAACGCTTCGGCTTCCTGTGTGGATGGATGAAAATCTTTGGGTGGGGAAGGGGTGAAATCACATTCTGAAATCTGAGCCAATCTGCAGTCTGTTGTGCTTCTAGCTACTCCTTCACTACTGCTGTCTCACTGAGGAGCCACCTCTGCTTCTGCAGAGGTTAAGATGATTTGCCCATGAGAGTGTCCCAATTCATTTTACTTGAATCATAGAATGAGTTGAGTTGGAAGGAACCTTAAAGAATGTCTAATAACCTCCCACTAGCCATAGGCAGGGACAGCTCCCACTAGATTTGGCTTTTGTACTTTGCCTTGTGGAACGACTGACATCGATAGGAACTTGCAAAGCCATAAAGTAACTGGGGTTGGAAGGGGGCGCAGGAGGTTTGTCTTACCCAACCTGTTTGCCGTCAAAGCAGCACTGACCTCAGAGTTAGACCGTGTTCAGCTATTCGGGTATGCTGAAGGACTGACTTTTATCTCAACTCTTTCTGATTCTAGTGAGTGATAAGAGTTTCAGCATCTGACAGGATTGGGAAAGGCTGTAGGTAAAAGGCCTTTGGCTCCACTAAGAGAGAAACTGTGCCCAAATTTTACTTAGAGGCTGGATCACCCTGGATGAAATGATACCAGATCCCTTTTTTAAAACCTAATCTATTGGCTGTAGCAGGGCTCCCAAGTGAAACCCATATATGAAAATACTGAAACTATTTTTGTTAAAGAAATGCAACAAGATGATGTATTGATGATTTTGAGGGAATATTGAGCTGGGATTAAAGTAATAGTGCATTGTCCCACTGAATGATTAGTCATACAGGTAACATTTGTGTCAGCCTAGTAAATAGCTTTATTTCTTAGATTAATATATTGAATATAGCCAAGCACTGTTGAATATATCTTATTTGCTGAAGTAATTGTAATCCATTTTCTTTTAGCTGGTCCACTGATGCAGAGTAACCAGCGGTTCTCGCTTCTGTCTCAAGGACACCCACACTTGAATCTGAATTACATTCAACAGAAAAAGTGAAATTTAATGGGATCGTGGGCGGGCGGGGGGAGGGGAGGAAAAAAATTCAGGTTCCGATTTAAAATCTTAATGCAACATGTTTAGATACAAGATTATTTAAGACTGTTTTTAAACTGTATCATTTGTACATAGATATGAACTATAGTTTTTACTAGTATCACAAAAATGAGTGATACAAATTTCATCTATTTTATTACCCTATTTTTAAGGGGAATTGTGTTTTGTTTTATCTTGATAAACTGTAAAGAGAGAATTTTTAAAATTAAGTTCTTTATTTTCTATTAGCTGTATTCATACTTTGGTTGCTTCAGACTTTATATATATTGTTCTAAAAAAAAGTAAAATTAGAAGGGGATTTCATGTGTTTAAAAATTTGTCACTTTTATTCTTTACAGAACTATGTAGTGCCAAAAAACTTTTTAAAAGAAAAATAAAACTGAAAAAAAAGGACATAAGACTTCTTCCTCTTCCCTACTTGCATGCATGTTTGTTTTTAACTGTAATTAGGAAATCAGAATAAAAAAAATGGCCTTAATTTAGATACCTTATAGAAGAAAGATGAGTGATATATGAATCGTACAGTTAGTATACCCTAGCTTTTCCCAGGGTGGTGTCATTGCATGTTGACACCCCATGTGTCATTTCTGAAAATATTTGAAGGAAGCACACGCCTGCTTTCTGTTCATAAACTTTACAAACTAATACAACAATATTCTAGAAAAAAACAGGCTCTACTATGAAGTAATTTTGAAGAGGATTTTCCATAAAATTCTCTTGGCATGCTACATTTTATATCATCAGCACTTGAGGGGGAGCATGTGAAAACACTGCAGCCCCAAATGCCACATTCAGGAGTTGAACTGTCAGTCCCTGCTCCTGAGGGAGGACTGTGAATAAAGGAGTGGTACATGAGGGGTTTAACACAATTCCTTTCCTGGGATATGTAATTAAGTGCACTAAGAAGCAAAGTGTAACTTGAGTAATAGCTGAATTATTCTTAATTTTTAAAACAGGAAAAAAAAACCCAACTGTCCCCAGTCACCTGTGGGCCACAAACTATGCTCTGAGTGATGGTTTAGAGTCTTCAAACAGATTGAGTAACTTCATGCCTGAAAATGAATTAAGTGGTGCTTTGTCCTACTTGAAGCTTCTAAGCGGTCTCCAAGGGTAGCAGGCTGGCTCTGCAGAGGAACCAGTAACAGCTGTAGGTGGAGAGCCATGTTAAGCCAGATCTTGCTTTTAATGCAGCATGTTCAGGACAGTCATGCTTCCTTTCTTGCGCTGGGGGTCTGAGGTAGTTCAGGCCAGTAGCTCTTCAGGATTTGTAACTCAAATAGACTCACTTTGGCAACTCCGTGCAGTGGCTTCATGTAAAGCAGCAGCCTGATCTGAGACTGAAGCCAGCCTCTACTTGGGGCCATGAAGTATGAATGAAACAACAAGGAACGCTTAAAGACAAAGCCCACTTATTTTATTGCTCTTCACTAGTTTTCACAGGCCTTGAGAAAAACAATTTAAAAAACAATACTCAAATTCTATCCCACAGTTGAGTAACTACTTTAAAAGCATCCTTAGCTTTCTTTTAATTACAAAAAAAAAAAAGAACAAGACTTGTACAAGAGGAAAAGGATTAAAGAAATGGACTGCTAAAGCAGCCAGTACACATCCAGCTGTCCTGTAAAGCAAACAAGACAGTCCTAGACCGCAGTTCAAGGCGCTTGAACTGTATGCTGGATTTAGGCTGTTATTCATTCCCTCGACGACTCTTCTTGTGACTTTTCTTAGACCTGAAACAGAAAAAAGCACTATGAGACACAACTAGTAATGGTTTTGAAAGACGAAAGTGATTCACAGCAGTAAGTAGTGTTTTCTGTGGTGAAATATGGATAGTGTAATATGACTACCACTGTGAGAAAGATTTAACCTCCAGCACTTCAACTCACAAGAAAAAAGTGACAAGTAAGAGCCCCTACAGCAGTACAGGCACCCTCAGGAAACAAGCCGAGCCTTTACCTTTCAGGCGATTTGGAATGACTTCTGTGTCTGTGACTGCGATGATGCCCTACAAAGATGCAAAGGCAACAGTTGGTTCCATAGACCCTGCAATTCTTGGTTTTACTAATGCAATCTGATTCTAGTGACCAGGTGTCCTAGACAATGCCAGAACAACCCTAGCTTTAATTAGGCACTCAAATTAACTTCCTGGCAAATATCTGAAAAACACACTGGAGACAATTTTTGTTCTCCAGCTGTGCTTTCATACAACCAGCACTTTTATAAGTCAAGTGAACACCTATGCTTTCTTCTGGATACAGTGATGCAGATTTTTCTTTCAGTGGGTGTTCCACTGATAAAGGCTTGCCAGACTTAACCTGCAAGAGACAAAAATACCTGGAGATTTAGATCTCGATCGGTGGCGCCTCTCCCTGGATCTGCTCCGGTGTCGTCTTGGGCTTTTGCTGCGATGTCTCTCCCGGCGTGGTGATGGACTGAGAGAAAGGAATCTTTAAAGATAGTCATCCTAAAAATGCACACATTCTAAGATTAAATAATAGAATAAAAAACTACCTTCTTCTCTTCGGAGAGCGGCTTCGCCTGTAATTAGGGGAGAATAGAAAAAGTCATTAAAAATTACTAGCAGACCAGATGTTTAACTTCCCCTACTCTTCAGCAATGGCACCAAGGTTTCCCTTGCACTCGCCCATGTCCACACAGTCAGCATGTCTTTGGCCTCCTGCTTTTGGACTAGCCCATACAACAAGCAAAGGAGGCAAGTGATGAGTTCTTCCTTACCAGCAAGAGCAATTAATAGAATTTTCTCTGCAGCCTCTGCCTTATATGAACACAAAGCACTTGGTTCTCCTTAATATCTTCCCTGTATTGTCATATTTGACTAAAGTTGGCCAGCTGCTTCAATTGTTATGGAAGGGCTAGAGACACAGGCAGATGGGCTGGGCTGGCCGTGGCTCTGCACTACAACTCCTTTACTTCAGAAAGTGGCTAAAGGAACTAGGAGATGTAAGACAGAGACTAAATGGTTGTCTTTGCTTCTGTGCTTTGCTCCAGCCATCTGTACTGCAAAAGGTAGAAATATTGCTCAAGGAGAGCCATGTCACCTTCTAGGAGACCGGCTTCGGCTCCGCCTGTACCGCACAACTGGAGATCGGCGAGGTTTATCAAGGTCTCTGTAGCCTCTTCTGCGGTGGTCAGGAGAGGGTGCTCGCTCCAGCTGGAAACAACGTGAGGGGTGAAAAAGTTCTGTAAGTCTTGTTTTATCAAGTTTTTTGTCTATCAGCAAGGATTTCTGAACAATTAATACAAAAGACATAAGTCATGCAGTCAACCTTCTCCATCCTCAAGTATTTTGTATTCAGAAGTGAGTGGTACTGCTCACGTTTGCCAGCTGGCAATTAGCCACCTCTCAAACCATTGATTAAATACAGCAGAATTGACTGTGGCTATCATTGTAACTTTCATCATCACCTTTAGTTCTTCCCAGCAGATCCATATATGAAAAATTTATCTTAAGTATGTTTAAGTAGCACAGAACATATCTAGATTGTGAATTTTAGGAGACAGAAAAGCTTGACACAAACAGAACAGATGAAAACTGCTTCAATGTCTTAACAAGTTCTCACAAGCAGCTTATACAAAAATATGTTCAAGCGAGAAAGGAGTTGCGAGCAGCTCCCAGTGCCTGCCCTCAAATGCATCTCATAGGCCATTAACTGTTCTGCAGTGGTTCAGCACCAGCCTGAACTATCACATCACAATACAGTTTGCCAACCTTTTCATCTTCCTCTTCCTCCTCCTCACTAGATTCTACATCATCCATGTCTTCTTCCAGAGCACTAACACGAGGCTCAAGTTGCTCGGCTTCTTCCAGAACATAGCGTTTCTAGGAGAAATTATCACTATCTTACACAACCAAGTAAGCGCAAACACCCAAGGAGGCATCATGTGCCAGAAGGGCCTGCGTCATGGCTTTACACAACAAGCCAGCAGCGGATTCAACTGCTGAATCTGATGCAGTTAATACCATAACCATCTACTTTTCCAAACCTGTAATCGAGGCAGAATGATATCGCATACACGTTCCTCATGGAGTAGTTCATCAATAAATTCATCCACGTGCATCAGTTCAAATTCTGGGGGGGGAAAAGCCAGCATTTAAAAGACAAGATTAACACTAGTAGCTAGAATAAAGAAGCAGCACTTCACACATTAACATCAAATGGGCTGAAGAAACAACAGTTCCAAAATTATTCTCACAGATGAGGGCAATCATTAGGCCTACCTTGCAAACAGTGAATTACTGCACAGCTAGGATCAGTAGATTCACAGTGCTTAAACCAGCACTCAGCGTTTCTTTGTTTTTCTTCGTGGAACTGCCTTTCAGTGCCCAACAGAAAACACAAGCACTTGGGAAAGGCAAAATAAGCAAGGCAGTTCTCATTTGTACAAGTCAGCAAGACCATGAACAGACTATCCACAGAGTGAGAAGACAGTTATGCCCCAATTGTTTATGCTTATATTACTAAGAAAAATATTTACTTTTATCTAGCGTGAAACATTTTTTCAACAAGAGGTCATCTGGGAGGTACTGAGAAACTCTAGCTAGGTAAGAGCACTTACCCCCATTTCTGTTCTGACTTTTTATTTTTCGATAGTCGTTGTATAGTGGTTCAAGGTACTTGTAGCAGTCAATAGCAGTGCCTGTCAATCTCATATACAATGCACCAAGCATACGGACATACCTGAAAAGTAAACCATTTTACATATGTCAACTTTCACCCCAGTTAAGAATCATAGAATGGTTTGAGCTGGAAGGAACCATAAAGACCATCTAATTCCAACTCACTACCATGGGCAGCTCTCACTAGAGGTTAGCAGCTTAGATAAAATGAGGGGTATGTGCAAGTTTTCTGAAAAAAAATCAGTACAGTAAAACAAAGAAAATCCCTGACCATTCAGATATTCTTCTTCATGTATTCTTTTTCAAACATGTATATATATATAGCAGACGCTCAAACATGTGTAATCTTCGACAGGGTTGTTTGTACATGCAGGTGTACTGTCCATCACAGACATGAAGAAGTAGTAAAGAAAGCGATGATCAACATGGCTCTTCCAAACACACTTCATTCTAAACACTCCAGGCAGAGATGTATTATTGCGGAGAGCACACTAGAGAAGTCCCGACAGCCCAGGTGACATGGGGAGTGGCCTCCCCGAAGCCCAGGCAACAGGGGACATGCTACCTACCTGGAACACTTACCGGGATGTGTCCTGGGCCTCCCAAGCCGCTCTGCACCGCCGCATTCCATTCCGTTCCGACAACCAAAAAAGATAAAACCCAAGCAACCACACAACCAACTTACTTGAAGTCCTCGTTTTTGATGAACTCCACGATGATGTCCTTTTCAGGCTGGATCTGCAGCATCTTCAGCGTCAGGCACAAGAAGGGCGTAGGCTTAATGTTCCCACCGTAGACGCCGCCCACGTACTTGAGCTCCATCGCCTTGTCCACCACCAGCTCGGCTGCGAGAGGAGCGGCCCATCAGCCCCACGGCCGCCGCAGCCCCGCAGCCTCCCTCCCGCCCGCCCGCCCCGTCGTACCCGTCAGGCCGAAACACTCCTCTTTCCAGTACTTGGACTCATAGATGCGGGTGCGGATGATCTTCTCCACCAGGTATTGCGGGTTGGTCCCGTGGATGCTATGCGCATCCTTCACGGTTCGGTTCGCCATGGCTCCCGCCGCTCCTCCCGCCGCTTCCGCTTCCGGCGCGCCGCCGCCATCTTATCTTCGGGCTCCACGCGCCCTTCCGCCAGCCCGGCGCGCCAGGAACAAACATGGCGCGGTCTCGAGCAGCCCCTCGCGCGCGCGCGCGGCGTAGGGGCGGGGCTCCGGGCCGGCGCTGGCGGGAAATTCTATCCCCGCACTCGGCGCGATCGTGGCCGCCGCTCTGGATTCGCTGTGAGGGCGCCGGGAGCGGGGCGAGAGCGGGATAGCAGCCCCGGAAGGGAGGCCAGCGGCTCCGTGACGGGCCGGGACCGTGGCTCGGTGAGGAAGGTGGGCGAGCGGGCTAGTGGCCGCGTGTGGGGGATGCGCGAGCGAGCGGGCTAGTGGCCCCATGGAGGGGGGGGCTGGGCAAGTGGGCTAGTGGCCCCATGGAGAGGGGCGAGCGAGTGGGCTAGCGACCCTGGGAGGGGGCCGAGCGAGTGGGCTAGCGACCCTGGGAGGGGAGGCCGAGCGAGTGGGCTAGTTGACACCCGGGGGTGGGGTGGGGTGGTGAGCTGGCTAGTGGCCCCGTGGGGGGTGGGGAAGCTAGCGGGCTACTGGCCCTGTGGGTGCCTCTGGTCGCCCACCCAGCCCAGGCCGCCGTCCCCATGCTGGGAGATGCCTCTGCGGGCCTGTGGCTGTTCCCAGCAGAGCTTCATGTCTATGAAGGAAAAAACCCAACTCGAACGGTAAATGTTAGTTTTGTGACAGTGCCGCCCGCCTGGACAAAGCGAAATATAAAAGTGCCGGTGCTGGGGAGTGGGAGGGCTCAAGGAGTGGGGAATCGCCTCGTGGGTGAGGAAAGCTGCCAGTAACCAGGGAATCTTTGTCAGGTACTGATCAAGCACTGGGCGTCGAGGAAGAAAAGGAATTGAAGAACCTGACGCTGTCCCTTTTTCCTGCTCCCGCAGAGGGGAGGCTTCTGCAGACGGTGGGGAAGGTAGGCTTCTCACAATCAGCCTGTGCCCTCCACAGAGTCTTCCCAGAATCACTAGGTTGGAAAAGACCCACAGGATCATTGAGTCCAACTGTTCCCATTAATTGCTAGACCATGCCCCTAAGCACTTCATCCACCCATCCTTTAAACAGCTCCAGGGATGGTGAATCAACCATCTCCCTGGGCAGCCTCTGCCAGTGCCCAATGACCCTTTCCGTGAAAAAAAATTTCCTGATGTCAAACCTGAACCTCCCCTGGCTTGAGGTCATTCCCTCTTATCCTGTCCCCTGTCACTTGGGAGAAGAGCCCATCTCCCTCCTCTACACAACTTTCTTTCAGGTAGTTATAGAGAGCAATGAGGTCTCCTCTCAGCCTCCTCTTCTCCAGGCNAGACTTCTAGTCTGTAGCTCTGCATAGGGTTGTTGTGCCCCAAGTGCAAGACCCGCCATTTGGCCTTGTTAAACCTCCTGCCATTGGACTCAGCCCAGTGGTCCAGCCTGTTCAGATCCCTTTGCAAAAGCCTCCCTACCCTCCAGCAGATCCACGCTTCTACCAAGCTTAGTGTCATCTGCAAACTTGCGGACTTGAGAATTGATGGCATTTCTGTCCATTTGGTCATCTTGAGCCTCATGTAGAATCACAGACCAGTTTGGGTTAGAAGGGTCCTTGGAGATTATCCAGTCCCAACCCCTGTGCTACGATTAAAATTAAAAAATTATTTGTTTTAGCTCTTCCTTGGGAATCATGGATACCTGGCAAAGAAACAAACTTACCTACTCCTGGTATGGAAAACCCACCAACTCAGACAGAAGGCTGAGGACTGTCCAGTACAAGTAAATAATATTTATTTCTGTCTTGCTTGGGGAAACTTAATCGATAAAGGTTTATTTACCTTTCTGGCATTGTTTAGGTTAATGTGTTGGTCAGTGAGAATATGAGTAAGGTTTGAGTGTTATGTCATGACACTGGTGTAACAAAAATGTCACAAAGCTCTGAAATTATAAGTTGTACAATGTATAAACAAAAACATTTAAATCTCTGAATAAGTATTAACTGCCTACTGGAAATGTATATGAAAGATTTTAATTGAGAGACCCAATTGTAGCTTTGCAAGTGATAGCCTGACAAGATGTAAAATTGACAGGCCATCAGCTTTAATGATATCTAAATTATAAAGAAAATAAAATCCTGCTAATCTGCATGTGTGCATCACTTTCTAGGGGAATCACTATTAAACCAGAAAGAAGCAGAAGAGAAATCTGTATACAACTTGGTGATTTTATTTTAGTGGAAGGGGAGAATGCAGATCAGAATTTTGTGGCACAACTCCTGGAGTTATATGAAGATGGTAAGAGGGATATAAGTTTACCTTCTATCTGAGATATCTTAAAATGTTTTTTGCAAATTAAATATATGTGGATTTGTTTTCATTGAAAGATTAAAACCTCTAAGTATCAAGAGTAATTTAATATTTAGTTCTAATACATTCCAAACATGTTTGGGTTTTTTTAATTTCTCCCCAATCTGAATTTGTTCGTAGTATTTGTTCAGACTTTCTTCTGCGCATTTCAACAGCAGGCATGTCTGGTTTGTTACACAGTTAAGAAGTGTGTTTCTGGTTTATCTCTAAAATAACATTGAAGTTAGAAATACTATTATGAAATTTCTCACTTCTCTTTTTAAGTCATGATTTTCAGTTAGTAGGGTCTGATTAGATCACATTTATGCAAATAAGGAACATCTCCAGTTGTGGTGGTGAACTGCTGGATCAGCTGGACTGCAGGCAGTTTGTGGTTGAGACCCTGGCTAGGTGTTACCTTAGCCCTTAAATTAAAATATTTGAGTTGAGACTTTTAGTTTAGAAAACGGGAATTGTAATCTCTTATCAGGTGGTTTCTCACCTGTGTCCAGGAAGGATTTCTAGCCTCGATGGCATTTCAGCTGAAGTCATTGAGGTCTGGTAATAACTATTTACAGTACAGTAAAATTCTTGGTGTTCAGTGACTTTTTTTTCATTGTTACAGGTGCTCAGCAGAAACGTGCAGTTGTGCAGTGGTTCGCTAACCTCTCAGAGATACCTCAGAATAAACAGAAACTGCTTAAAACAAAGATTTATCCCCACGAGGTGTTTTTTGATCAAGTTTCTGGCTATGACACTGATATAGCTGTGGAGACCATTATTAAAAGTGTCACGGTATGTACTGCAGCATCTCTGCACATAGAGGGGAAAAACAATGAACAGCTTGAAAAGCACAAGAGAAGTGCAGCTACTTTAGACCTTCCCAAACCAAATGTGTGGGGTGTGTTTGTCAATGCAGTTCCCGTAGGAGAGGATAGTAGAAAACCATTGAAATTCTGTCTTTCCTTCATCCAATGGTGGCTTTTGTGGTTGGCAGTCACCTCATTCAGAGGTTTGTATGGAAGGAAGCAAGGTGAAGGGAGTCCTGTGTTGCAATGAACTTCTGCTGGTGTAAATGTAATTGAAGGTGTTGCTCTATCTAATGAAGGATTGCATAGGGTGCAGTAATAAGAACTGTGATCAGGAGACAGCTGAATGTTGGCAGTAAACATGAAGGTATGTGTGTTTGGTATTTTTTGGTTTTACAGGTAGTGCCACTACATCTTGGAGAGCAACCGCCTGTTTCATCAAAGAAAGAAGAAATTTTCTATGTCAAACGGTCTTGGGATGGGAAGTGCTTTAAGGCTTTGTCTCCTGGCACATTCTCTAAGCTGAAAAAAGCTAATAAGGAAGGAGGTGGCATCTTAAACTTTTCAAATTCAATTATTCCTTTGGACACAATTTCTCCCTTGAAAAAGGAGACAGACAGAGTCGTTCGAAGTGCTAAAAAAGAAAAAAATGTTGAGTTGGAGATGGAATCAAAACACTCTGCTTCCAAGTCCTCTGTTGCTAAAGAGAGACATTCACAAAGAATGGCTAATGGTCTCAAAACTCCAACAGCAAGGAAGAAGCTACAGCTAAACAGTAGGTGTATGGCCATACTCTATTTGGTACTTTTGAATGCAGTATGTTTTGTGCCTCTTTATTTTGAGTAGTTCAACCAATATCAGTAGTCAACATCAGTATGTTTGGTGACCTTATTCAGGCTTTGGGATTAGCCCAAGCCTTTTGGGCGCATCAATTGTCTTTATGCCTGTTGCTTCAAGCAACTGTACTGGCTCCATTCCATTGCTCTTGCAAATGTTTTAGTTGTAACTGGTAGATTTAAGTTAAAATGCTTGTTATCTGAAATACTGCCTTTTAGCCTAACCTGACCTCAGAACATCTCTCCTTAGTTAATCTTCTGAGTAACAGGGCACTAAAATGTTCATGTGGGAGGATGGTTGAAGAAGCACATTAACCCAATGTAACATGACATATTTTCAAACTGGAGTCTTTAGTAAAGTTGTAAGTGATGGAGGTGGGTTAGGCAACTGAAAAAAAATCAAATTGTATTCCAATTAGTCATCCTTTTAGAGGAAATGCAAGCCATCTGTATGCATACAGTTCCTTGTTCCTGGACTACGGGGTTATCTACCTTCATTTAAATGACAGCTAGCAAGGAGGCCATATCATGGCTTCTGACGGTTAACCAAACCCGCCATACTACAGCCTTACAAAAGTTGATTTTGTTCTTGATTTCTAGGTCCCACAAAATCTCCTAAAAGCAAGCTGTCGGGATGTGAAGTTTTGGAACTTTTGGATGATGACCATGATACTTCAGCACCATTAGAGCCATCAGCTACAAAAAGAAAAGTGAAATTCACTGGCCTTTTAGGCTCCCCATCAAAAATAAGCTGTGTCAATGGTAAATCAATGTTTGATGCTGCAGAGTACTGCCAGGAGTATAGTGATGAAATACGATTATCCCCCTATAAGAAAGTCAAAGACTCCAGTGAGAAAGCCAAGAATCTTGATATGAAAGTCAACGCTATATCGTAAGTGATAGCCTTCTTATAATTATTTTTGTATGGTGTTTTGGTTTGTATGTTGTTCTTTTAAGTACATTTGTGGAAGACTTGGGGAGACCAGTGCAGGTGAAGTCTCTGTTTACCACATTTTGCCTTTTGAAGTTGCTGCAAGAATGGGAGATAGGCTAAATGGTCACAAGTGTGCTGTGGGGAAGCTCTATAAAGCTTGTGACTTGGAGGTGAGCAAGTGATTAGGGGGAATCATAAGAGCAGTTAAGGTTTAGATTGGATATTAGGAAGAAATGTCTTTACTGAAATGGTGGTGAAGCACTGAAACAGGCTGCCCAGAGAAGTGGAGTCACCAGCCCTGGAAGAGGTCACAAAGCGGGTAGACATGGCACTTTGATACGTGATTCAGTAGGCACAGTGGTGTTGGGCTGACAGCTGGACTCAGATCTTGGAGGTCTTTTCCAGTCTTGATGATTCTATGGGCACAAGCAGTTCATGGTTGCAAGAATAGAGAGAAAATGGTGGGAACAGGAATGGTAGGATGATATGAAAGGAAATTGGAGCTGTGTTGATGATTGTTGTTTGTTCTAATCCTCAATGTGGATAAAAATTAGTTTCCTTGCAGTACAAACAGGCTTAAATGTGCCCTATTTGTGACAGCTAGTGGGATACACTGAGCTGTAGAAAGGGATGTGATTGGCCTCATGAGAATTCTCATGATCGTTGTATGTATACTTTCATGCTAATTTTTACACATAAAAATGCAATTATGTAGAAGGTGTAATTACTCAAGTGTATCTTTACAGTCTTAAAAAATTACATTAAGCTGGGGCAGGAAACTGGATTGGGCTTTCTTGCTAAAAATGCAGCAAGAAGCCAAAAAAACAGCCATGGTTCTCCTTTCAGAGTGAAGATGCGAGTGCACCACTTGCTGGATCTGTGCCCCGTTTTTGTTACTTATTGTATAGCAAAGAGACATGTAGTTTTCATTGATAAGGTAATGGCATTTCAGTGGCATTTAGATCTAAAAATATTCTGAGAAGTAAGTAATTTAATTGGGTCCTTTTAACTAATAGGAAAGTTCTTATTAACGGTGAAGCGTTTCAGTGGCAGGGATGAAGTGCCCAAGAAGGGAACTGAGGAATCTCAAAACACAAATAGAAAAATCTATTCTGAAGGGCAGATCAAAGAGATACCCAAAGAAAATCATATTTTTTTTCTCTTAAAACAAAACAAAAAGAACCACCATGCAACAGAAAAAAACGCAAACAAAGAACAACAACATCCTAGATCTTAACAATAAAAACAGTACCGCTTTGAGCCCTGGTCTTTTCAATTTGTCAGTGTTACATTTGCAAGATAATTTGGCTGTATCAGTGTCTCTTTGTTGCTCTCCCGATAGCTGTGTCTCCAAGGAAGTGAGGGAAAGCTGTTATGGTGCAGCAGCTGTTAGTGTGAAATAAGTTGCTGCTGCTAGCTGAGAGTGCATCAGGAAACAAAGCAGGACCATGCTGAGCCCAAGGCAGAGATGCCCGTTTTGAATAAATGCCAGTGCAGTCACAATTGTCCTGCCTTTTAGTTGTATGGACACAGGGTCTCTCTTTAAACTTAGCAGCTTTCTGCAACTGATTAACAGAGTTTTATAGAAATACACTTTACTATAAAAGTCTTTCCAGACCAAAAAACGTGGGTCAATCATAGGAAATATTTTGTGGTGGTTCTTCTGTCTTTACAATGATATATTTAAGAGACAGCAAGAGAGAGAAAATTGTGCTGTTGGTACCTGTGCTGTAGCCAGTCTGTAAATAACTAAACTAGAGTTCATGCTGGATTGACAGCCATAACAATTGACCCTGATGTTTGACAGGTGTGGTTTTTTTGTTATAAGTGTAAAGCAGATAAAATAATAATAGCTTTGTGTTTTTTCTTGGTAGCTTAACTGGAGACCAGGAACTGGAGGCTCAGAGCATTGTGTTGACCCCTCGTTCCCATAGAACATGCACACAGAAAACAAGTGCTCGCATTGCAGAGCAAATCAGGTAGGCTTTTGATTTCATGATGTCTTTTTCAGATTGCTATTGATAGGTTGAAGCCTTGATAGTTTATTTAGTTTACTATTAAAATGCAAATGGTTCTAGAGGTAGCGTAACTGTAGCAAGTGAGGGCTGCCTTCTGTTCAGAAATGGTGTTCGTCAGAAAACTGTCTACCTTTAGACCAGCCTATTAAATAGCTATGGAAAATTAACCCCACAAGTGGAAAATATTGTTCATCACAGTTACTACAGGAAAAAACTGAAAATGTATCAAATTATATTCTGTTGTGTGTAGAGTTCTATGCATTTTTTTTTTAAACTCATGTCATTTCTGTCCTCCATAGCATATTAAATGCACTAGAATTGAATGAAGAGGATTCTCTGTCTGACTCGGAGAGGTCTTACTCTTCAAGTAGTGAGGAAGAGGAGAGTGATGTGCCGTGTACGCCAGAAAAGAAAATTAAATCAAGCAAAACATTCAGCACCCCAAAATCTTCAAGGAAGTCTTCAGTTTACACTCCTGCTAAGACCCCAAGGAAAACGGTAAGTTTCCCTTTAAAATAGCTGGTTTTATCGTTTCTAAACCAATTATTTGAATGCTTGATGGATGTGTACCGAAGTTTAATTATCTGTACCTCAGTGTTATCTTGGTTCACGTGATCTTTGTTTTGAGTAGGTTATGCAAATATATATAACACACGTGTGTTGTGAATGCTGTGACAACATTGATTAGAAAACTCTAACCTAAACAGGAGAAACATTGGATTGGGCTGGAGCTAATGAATCCATTTGTAACTTATAAAAATGGCCACCAGTTCTATTGTAAGCTGCACACCAAGACATTTTAGTTCTCTTTCTGTGCAGTCTGTATTGAGTGCAGTCTGTGGATAGCAGGAAGCTGTAAGTCCAGCTTTGTGCTTGACAGTAGAGTTTGTCCTGATTCTTGCAGGCTCACCAGTGTGTGAGTGCTCACCTGCTCAAAAGGGGTGCCCTTTTGCGTGTGGCCAGCAGTTTCTTGGTGTCCTGGCTGCTGATAGAGATGTGATACTGGGCTACGTGAATCTTAGACCTGAGTCATTTAAGGCTGTTTTCAACACCATAGCCAAGTACATCCTGTCAGTGGCTAATTTTCACTATGTGTTTATGAAATGTCTTAACACAGAAATCCTAGTGTGACTAGAACTTGTAAGCAGAACAGGAAAGAATAAGTAAGGTATCATATGGCTTTTTTTGTTTAGACACTGAAATTAAGACAGATCAGTTTCTAGTGGCATGCTCTTTGTTAAGAACCAGATCACTTTGTAACACAGCACTTGTGGAAGGCATAAACAATTTATAATTTCTTCAGACAGATAAAAGATGTAGTTTTCTGTCACCACCCCTTCCAGTTTCTTTTTTCCCTTAGCAAGAGAAGATTGTGAGGCTTGTTTGGTAACTCCCTTTTGTAAAGACTGTATATTCTGGCATCCCTGGGCAGTTTTTGTGTGTAAGTGGTGTTTGGAAAACTTGTATGAATGATCAGTCTCCAATACAAATTACTGTACATTAAAAAAACCAACAAAAACATCTGTTTAAGGCTGTAATTTTTCTTTGCAGCCTTTACCGGGAACACCCAAAACACCTCGCAATGCAACTCCTGAAATTCCGAGGCGCCACTGCGCAGCACAGAAACCAGCCAATATACTAGAGGAAGCCAGATTGAGGTAACGTATCCCCAGGGAGGGAAATAATCTTTTTTTTTTGTGTGTGTCAGTTAAGCAGTAGGTAATAGGGAAATTGACCACATTGAATAAATTTGGTAAAAACATGTGGTGTATTGATACCAGAAGAGCATTTCTGAATTTACAGTATGATATTAGATATACAAATACTCGTATTTACAATTTTACTTCTACAGTTCTGAATTATTATAACCAGTCCGTGGGAAATTCTTCAGAATTAGGTATCTGTCTTTGTTTTTTTGACATTGCACAGAATAAAGATCTTATATTACTAGCTTTAGATTTTAAAGGTACGATATCTGCCTCCTCTTAGTGTGTGAAAAAGCTTTACAGATCTCATTGTAGATCTTCATGGTAGGAAAAAAGATGCATTTGAGACTGACTGTACCTTTCAAACTGAGTTCTAGGTTTTTCACTTTCCTGTAAGTGTTATCCCCTGTAAGTTTTATCTTCTACATTGACTTGTAATTGTTTTGTGAATTAAAACAGCTAGTTCTTCTCTGCTGCATATTCATGCTCTTTGTTTATGTAGATAACTGTTCGGCCTTCTTAAAACATAAAAGCACATTAGGCTGTTTCTTTTGGGATGCTTAACAATGGTATTCAGACTGAAAGTACGTTTAAGAAGCTTAAAAACTACACAGAATTGTAAAGGTGGAGTATCTGGCTGCTTGTTTTCCTCAGTAGCCCTTCAGGTGGAATTGTGAAAATGCAACTCGTAGACCTCCTATTTAAATTTTCGTTTTCTTTTTTAATCAAAAGGCTGCATGTTTCTGCTACCCCAGAATCTTTGCCTTGTCGTGAGGAAGAATTCCAGGATATCTATAACTTTGTGGAAAGCAAACTTATTGATGGCACAGGAGGGTGAGTTTGAGGACACTGTTACTGAAATCACATCTGCCTGTGGCATAATGGCAATCAGACAATTGATGCTACTTTTATTTTAAAAGTTATTGCTTGGCTGAGTTACAGTTCCTAGTTGAATTTTGTTGGTAATTTTCTCCTTAGGAAGGGTTTTACATAGAAATAATGTGGGCTTCTTTATTGTACGGATTCAAATTAAAGACCAAAGTAATGAGTTCATTTTTAGATGTTTGGGAAACCATTTAAAAAAAAAAAAGAGGTGAATTAGATTTGTGAAGTATTTTAGATTGTTAATTGCTTCAGTAAAAATGAAAATCCTCATGGATCTCCAATGTGTTATATGTCCCAGTTCACAAATAAAGTAACTGAATGTATTGCCTGAAGTGACACAGGAGTAGGATTCAAGGCTGGGCTCAGAGCCTGGGAATTGTTGTTATTTTTGATCAGGTTGCTGAAAAAGCTTTCGCCTTCTTTAGGTGCATGTACATTTCTGGAGTGCCTGGAACAGGTAAAACAGCAACAGTTCATGAAGTAATTCGCCGTCTCCAGCAAGCTACAGAAAATGATGACCTACCGCCATTCCAGTTTGTAGAGGTTAATGGCATGAAGCTGACTGACCCTCACCAGGCTTATGTGCAGATACTGGAGGTAAGTAAAACCTCTTCAGTGGCTCTCTGGTTTGAAAGAAGAAACCTTATGCTTTGCCATTGGGTCCTTGATGTATTGTATCAATAATTCCAAGTAGTCCCTTTGAGAGACAGTACAGTTTTATTGGAGAGCAGCTAAAACAGTAACTAACCTAAGGCCATGGCCAACTTCAACTATTTTGCTTTCAGCTGCACAAGGGCAGTGTCTGGAAAATAGCATGATTCATTGTATGCACTCAAGTTTAAAACCAAATCTACCCAGATTTTTTTGTTTCCTACTTCTATAACCTTTTCTGCAGAATTATGTTTAAAAAGTTAGAAGTGAGAATTCTGGAAGTCAGCATAGCAGTGGAATGATTACTAAGAGGGTCTTCATGGTTAATTGGTCTGTCATCGTAGCAATGCAGGTGAAGAGAGGGACTGTCTCTGTCACCAGTACTGTATTTCAGATTACCATGGCAATCTTGCCCTAGCTCCAGACTGGGACTACTGACTTTGCTTGTGCTTACATGCATGGGAAACAACCACCTGAAGACTCAATTAAGATCACCCAACAGCCAATCACCTTTGTCAGTCTAGGCTGACTTTAAGCCAGTTACCCAGAAGTGAAATACTTCCTGAAGCATTTAGTCCCTTTTCTTATAAACTTCTGCCCCATTTATATATATATAAAGTTTCACATCTATCTGAGCAGAACGTGGCATAGTTGTTCTAACATTCCCATCCTTATTGTTGGGAGTTAGACTTACCTATTTGCATCCTTACCTCAAACCAGTACAGCCAGTGTCTTGCTGAGGGGTTTGTAGTAGCCAGGTCACT
This sequence comes from Piaya cayana, assembly GCA_013389865.1. Classification (NCBI taxonomy): domain Eukaryota; kingdom Metazoa; phylum Chordata; class Aves; order Cuculiformes; family Coccyzidae; genus Piaya; species Piaya cayana. Next base: position 411,554 of record WAAB01009894.1, read on the forward strand.
GTTTCTTTAGCATACTGAAATGCCTCATGACAATTACCTTGTCTCACGGTACTGCTGATGTGTATTTTAACGCTCTTTGTAAGACACTGTTCTGGCTGAACTAGAAACATGAAACAAGTACAGATTATACATTATTGTCATGCTCTGGCCTGTTTAATAATTGAAATCTCAGGTCAGTTCTTAAGGGATTCTGGAAAATAAATACAATTTAAAATGCAGTCTCCATTTGACTGCACAGCTTGACTCTGAACTATGTTGAACAATTGATTCGGCATACGTAGTGTAATTTCAAGTGTCATGCTGTAATGTCTGTATATCTTTGGCCCTACAAGGGAGCGGGTAGCCTATAGTCAGCTCATTTGTTTTGCCACACAGATGATTACAGAAGCAGATGTTGTGGAAGGTGTTTTTTTAGCTTAGGGATGAATAAATTATTTAGCTTAGATGCTGATGCTGATTCGTTAATGTTTTAATATGAGTCCAGGATTACTGAAGTCAGGCTATGATTGTCAGCTGACTGAGGTTTTCAGTAGGTGTTTTTGCATTCAGAGACACCCTCGAGGTATAGTAGGCTGAGAGTTCGGGATTTCTTAATGAATATGTACTTAAGATGAATTGCAGGAAATTCTTATGACCTTTCTTTTTAGCTATGTATTCTTCTGTTTCTGTTCCATTTTTAAGGACAGTTTCTGGTAGACCTGAATGCCCTATGAGCTATGGGGTTTATTTTTCCCTCCTCTCCTATGGGAAAAATATCAAGATGCTTGGTGTTGATTGTTAGAGAAAAGTTAGAACCCAGCAGGAGATAAATTTCCTATTCCCAGGTTATTGGTGTGATTAACTTGCAATGTTGTTTAATCCCTATCCAGTTACTGACAGGTCAGAAGGTAACAGCAGCCCATGCTGCAGTGCTGTTGGCAAAACTGTTCCACACACCTGGACCAAAGAGGAAGCCTGCAGTGCTGGTAGTGGACGAGGTAAGACAAATAATCCTTCATTCTCTTCCTTGGAAGTATTATAAGAAACGAGTGTTTTGAGTATGGAAAAAGACATAGTTGGAGTATGTCATGTACGATCTAAAAAGAATAGCCTTCAGAGAGAGGACAGAAGTAGCCTTAATAGGAAACTAGAAAATAGGAAATATGTTCTTAGCCCTCATAGGAAACTGAATTTAAGTGGGCAAGTATCCTGTTGCCATGTTGGTTTTTATGTTTTGGTTTGGTCCAAGTCATGGATTGGTTGTTCTGTCAAGTCCTAAACACCATACAATTTTGTCTGGAAGCTGCTGCTTTTCTAGTGAGAAAACTCACAGTGAAATAAGTCATAGCCAGTTTTGAGACTCCTTGAATGTGCTATGTTCAGTAATTAAAAAAAACCCACCCTTACTTTTTGCTGTAAGCTAGTTCAGGCTATCACATGGAGGGTCTTTTAATCTTGTTAGATGTAGTATTAACGTCATGGTAGTTTTTAAAAGCTCCAGCTGCAATAGATACTGGAATAGTATTAAGTAGGAGCATGCTTTTCTGAGAGATGAGAGCTGTAGTTCAGAAAACACAGTCCTATGAGTAGACAGAAACACAACAGAGACAGCTTGTCCAGAATCACGTAAGAAGTCTTCTGTGGCAGAGCTAGCTCTGAAACCCCCATCAGGTACTGTAAATTCAAAATACTGTTCTTTTTAAGTCTAATTTTTCTCTTTCTATCTCTGCAGCTTGATCTTCTGTGGACACGGAAGCAGGATGTGCTGTACAATTTATTTGACTGGCCAACTCAAAAGCAGTCCAAGTTAATAGTCTTGGCCATTGCTAACACCATGGACTTGCCAGAGAGAGTAATGATGAACAGAATAGCCAGCAGGCTGGTATGTCCTAGCAGTTTTGTTGCTATGCTATAAAATAAGAACCAATTAAATACTGTATGCAGTCAGAAGTAATCCAGGAAGAACGTAGGACTGGTTACATCGGAGGGCAAGCAATGCTTTTTATAATTCCCTCTCCACGGACCAGTAATGAACACATAAATCATAGCAAAGTAGGTTTAGGAGCCAGCTTGCTAATCAGATGTTATGCTGTGAAAGTACACTGTGGTCTTGTAAGAATGAATTAAGAATGCAGATATCTTTTAAAATTTATTAAGATCTGCATAATCAAATGCCATGCCTGATGGTTAAGCTGCTTGTTCTAGGGCTCAGAAGAATTCTCTGCTGGTTTCCCCTTCTCTTTCCCCTTTCACTCCAGGCACCTGGTTACTTCTCTGCCGTCATCAGCTGGTAGATTTTCTTTGTACAGAAAGTTGGATGCACTCTACACCTGTGCTGAATACATTTTCTTAGGTCCTCTCTTCAGCTCTGCATTGAAAAGTTATTTGCAAAACCAGTGCTCTGTGCCTCTGCCCTTCAGTGAGTCAAAAATAGTTTGAACGTGTGTGAATTGCTTTCCCCAACTGCTAAACTGGCAGATCAGCTGAGGGCTTGTAGTCATAAGAGAGGAGAATCTTGCATAAAAAATGCAAGAGTCTGACTTTCTGTAGAATATGAAAGGCATTGCACAATCTATAATGTAGATAGTCCTTCTCATCTGAAAGCCATTTTTATTAGCTTGAGCCAGAAGAGGATTTTGAATTCTTGGCTGATTGCTAATGTAAATCAGTAGGATGACTGTGTACATGTATACAGATTTGCTGAAGGAGACATGAGTATTGTTTCATAGCTTCTGCTGTTACTGCATTAAAAAATAAAATGTATGCATTTGTAATCAAAAGATTTTTCTATTAGATGGCTCTGATTTGTTTACAAGTTTTGTAGAAGAAATTGGAATTCAAATAGCAGCAGTGCTTGCTTCTCAGATCTTTCAGTGAGGAGCTCCAGCCCATGGTCCTCACTTAGTCATGGTTTTCTGGATTTGCACATTTATCTCACAAATATGAAGAAGAATTGATTAAAGCATTTCACTTGGAGGGGAAAGATGTGAAAAGGGGGAAAGTAAAACTAATGGTACAGGCTATGCTTGAGCAGTTGAGAGTTTTCAAGCACTTCAAATGCTTCTCACTATTGTATTTTCTACAGGGCCTCACCAGAATGTCCTTTCAGCCCTATACCTACAAACAGTTACAGCAAATTATTTCATCCAGACTGAACAGCATGAAGGCATTTGAAGACGATGCGATTCAGCTGGTTTCAAGAAAGGTAAGCACGGCACAGATGTGTATCATCTATGTTGTGCAGGGTAAAGAGTTGGGGAAAGAGGGTAGAATTTTGTAACAGTAGTCATAACTGGTTATCAGTGACAAAGTGAGGTGCATGTAACAGATCATATATGACACTCTCTGTAAGGTATATAGGGTATTTTGGGGGAAACCATTGCTAAAGCAGCGGCCTTGCTTTTTTCCACCTGCTCTGAGAAGGCAGCAATACATTTCAAGAGCTGGAGGCATGACAAGTCATGATAACGCATAATGATAAGATGTCAGCCTTCTCCAGCGTTCAGCATAATCAGTCATTGGATGAGCTTGAAAAAAAAAATAGTATGCCAGTGGAGATATCCGTATTTATTTTCTGTCCCAAGATGTTTAAAGCCTTGGCGTAACAGATAGTTGTAACTTGTTCTGTTGTCTGTCTTAATACTCAGTTGTACAAAAAATAATACGTTGTCAGTTGCTTCTCAAATTTAGATGCATGCATTGTTTAATGTTTTATGTTAGCAATTATACATTAAAATAATCTATTATAATTATGTTAGAACTTCTGTCATTAAAAAAAGGATTAAAAAAGGCTACTAAAAATTAGGCAAAAGTAAATATAAATATTTGCTTTGTTATAAAGGAGCACCTATTTGTAAGATTAATAGTGATGATTTTGCAGACTGAATAATCTGCAGCATTATTCCAGTATGATTTTTCTTCAGAAAATCTACAAAAATAACTTGCAATCAGATTTCCTATAGGATTTTTCATTCTTTGCTCCAGCTGGGTTCTAGGGCTTTCATGTGTTATCGGCATCTTCTGGGAAAACTAGGCCAGTGGTATATCTAGTGAAAATTTACAGCTTTATTAAAGCTGTAAACCACAAGTGGGGTTTTAAGGAGCATAGAGTTTCAGAAATTTCAGACACCTAAAAATTTTCAGGTGCTTGTAAATGTAAATTCACTGCCCTAGATGTTTTTTGATATTTAATAAAAATTATTAGTGTCCTCTTAAAATCAATGTACTATTGAGTATGGAAAACTAAGGAGTTCCTGCCTCCCTTTCTTTCCTCTGCATGAGCATGGATTGTGGTTGGGTCTTTGTTGAGAGCATAGCTGAAGACTTTTGCTGTTGAACTAAACCACCCATATTGTATTTCCTCAATTTTGTTTTTATCCTCTGACTTCTGTGGTTATAAAAAAAATGCAGTCTTTAATTTTCTATGGCCAGTTTGGGGTGGGGGGCTGGGAGGGTTGCTTCTCTTGGTTATGGTCAATAAGATTGTTATTCAAAATCTAGTATTCTAGTAACATAGTTCACAGTGGCACTGTTCTCCTGATTTGTGGTTGGGGTTTGTTTTCTCTTTTTTTTTTTAACTTTGTTGGTTCTTGCCAAACTTCTCTCAGCTTGTAGGAAATGTTGCTACAAACCTGTCCTGTGTACTTTCAGGTAGCAGCACTGTCTGGTGATGCAAGGCGTTGCCTTGATATCTGCAGAAGGGCCACTGAGATTTGTGAGTTTGCTAGCCAAAGGACAACTTCTGACATAGTCAGGATGGCCCACATAACAGAAGCCATAACTGAAATGTTTTCATCACCGTATATCAATACAATCAGGTAAAAATATTTATTGGAGGCATTTCTTTGCTCCTGTGTCTTTGTCACTGGGCTTTGTTCTTGAAAACATTGTCTGTCCTTACCACCCTCTGGGAGCCAACAGGATGCATTGTGCTTTGTTTAAGTAGGATATAAAATCTTGCAGCACAGCTAGGGGTGAGGAAGGGAAAAAGTAGCAATTAAAGACAGCGGCATAGAGGCAAGGCATAGAAATCACTTTATACAGGATGTTTCCGTGTTAGTCTGTTAGATCAGATCAAGAGGGGGTTTTTGAAATTTCCTGTTTGTCCATGCTTAGTGTACATTGATTTCTCTGAGCAGTGGTTTCTAAGTGCATAATTTGAGTTCCTTCCAGTTGGAACTAAATCTGAAAGATACTCAGGAGCCCACGACTGCAAACACTACTGATTCTCCAGCATACCGGACCGGACTTTGAGCTAGAAAGGAGGAAAAAACATTTAGATGGGCACAGTGTAGGAATCAGGTCTTCAAGAATTAACTGTTCCCTGCTACATATTTCCTGGTGTTATGCCACCTTCTTTACTCGCCTGGGTGCAAACAGATATCTCAGCAGAACACAAGACTCCCATTTGAATGGGTTTGTTTCTTCAACATAAATAGATTGTTACTACTTCCCAAAGGTTTTCTGAGCGAATACATGTAAGAAATTCTGTTACCCTACAGCGTTCTGCACAAGCTGTAACAGGTTAAGTGCTCCACCAGGTTCTGATGAAAAGGAGGGAGGACAGTAAGGGGTGCAAATAGAGTGTTTTGCTGGATGTGCAAGTACTGCTTTTACTGTGCTTCTTGTGCCTGAAACTTCAACGTTAATTTTTTAATTCATAAATTTTGGTTAACCATAACAAACTGCAGAAGGGGTATGACATATGGAATGAAACAATGTGTTTAGATGCACTGAAAGAGAATTGAAGTAAAATGCAGTGTATTGTGGTGCTAGAGTTGCAGGTTGCAATGTAGTTGACATAAACTACACCTCTTGGGTAGAAAAGTACTCTGCATTTAAGTATGCAGTTATCAAACAATTTCCCTTCCAGACTTCTTAAGGTTGTAAAAGTTCTAAACCTGGTAGATTGATTTTTCTGTTTTGCTTTGATATGCAGGAATGCCTCGTTGCATGAACAAATCTTTTTGAAAGCAATTTTAGCAGCGTTTCGCAAAGCAGGAGTTGAGGAGGCAACAGTTGAACAGGTATGTTCATGTACCAGAGTACTTTTCTTTTACAAAAGGGGGGCACTGTTGAAAAGTGAGGATGTTTAAAGATTTTGAAGCGTTATTCTTAAAATTTGATTGAAATCAGTGTGAAAGCAAGGCAAGCTGGGGCATGGCTGTCCAGGCCAGGTGTGAAGCCTGTTGGAGTGCTACCTGTTTTCCAGTGGGACTAAATTCTTGTAGTTGGAAACACCTGCTCTTGTATTAATGGGGCCAGTGATCTGGTCACAAAATGATTTTTTTGGCCTCCATCTGAAAATGCCACATGCCTCCATGTGTTTTGTAACAGGAAAAACAGAAGAGAACTTGAAAATATCATGCAACACAGTTCAAGAACGAAAACTGAAAGTTTATTCCAACTTCTGTATCTGTCCTTCTTGGTAGAGGCAGGCGTATCAATTTTTAGTATCAGTTTTCAGTCAACCCATAAAACAATTAGCACAGCAGAGCTGCAAAGACTGTATGGAATCCATTTCATGATTCAAAGTATAGAAGGGAAATGTTTTAGAACTATATGTTTATATATAAAATAACCTGCTAGTTTTAACTGGTTCTACAGGTTTGTAAGTAAGCAGTTTCAAAGCATTTGCCATTACTGGCTGCTGAACATCTGCACAGATGATTGTGTAGATACACTGGACAACCAGTTCTTCACCTTGAAAGAAAATTTTGAGAGACTGATTTCTTCTGTTTTCCACTCAGTTTTCCTCTAATACCAACATACTGACCCCATCTGATTCTTGTTAACAGTTTACTAGTTTCTGTGACTTGTGACGAGTACATTCTCCTGTGCATAAAGGTGTATCATGCCTTTCTAAGGTGTGATCTTTCACATTTGTGGTCAGTGTGATTTGTGTTTATTAGTTGCTGATCCTGAATATCCCTTCTGAGTGAACAGATGGATAATTAATGGTATGTCAGCTCTTCATATGCCAGATGAGCTTTAGTCTAAGTAGTCCAGGGAAGAAGAGGTGGAGCAACAGATAAAATTATGTAGTTAAAAAAATGCAGACAAGGTAATTGCTTTAGGGCTATATAAAAAGGAAAATATAGTTTGGAATTGTTACACTCTTGAAAAAGTCCTAGCAGCAGCACATGTGTGTATCATCTGAAGGGAGTGGAGTTAGTTTCTCCCATAGATGTGCCGGCGAGGAAGCTTCTTTTTCACCTTGGCTTACTGGATTGCAGCAGGTGATCATGAATTATGTCCTTTTCTCATTTAACAGGTCTATCATCACCACATAGCATTCTGTAGATTGGAAGGCATGTCGAGTCCTACGGTATCGCAAATGATGGCGATTTGTTCGAGACTTGGTGCCTGCAGGCTCTTGCTGGTGGAAGCTGGTAATAATTATCTTCACACATGGGTGCGACTGAATATCAGCCAGGATGATGTCATGTATGCGCTCAAGGGGGACTAAGGCAAGAGATATTTTATTTTTTTAATATGTATAGGTATTTTAAATATTGTCTATTTTAATTTTTTAAATTGTTAAAATGGAAATAGAGATGTATTTTTTCTGAATGCTTTGGTTAAACATTTAGTGTATTAAAGCACTGTTTAATAAAGAATTTTTGCTTCAAAGCATTTTAAATATTTGGAATACAATGCTTTTTTTCTTATCATATTTTTAAGTGTTGGTGACTGCTGTACCCATTTCACTTAAGGTGTATGAACTTGATCACTTGCTTCACTGTTTATGCTAGGGAGCTTTTTTCTGTCTTTGCGTTGTTGCAGTTTATGCAGCTTTTGGTCATAGCTGTGTGTTGAGCATTATAATACCACAGAACCATAGAATGGTTCGGGTTGGAAGGGATGTTGAACCTCCTCCAGTTCCAATCCCTGCATGGTCTGGGACACCTCCCACTGGATCAGGGTGCTCCAAGCCCCATCCAGCCTGGCCTTGAACATCTGCAGGGATGGGGCAGCTGTGCATTCTCTGGACACCCTCTTCCACTGCCTCACTGCCCTCACGAAAAAGTTTCTTCCTAATGTCTAATCGAAATCTCTCTTTCAGCTTAAAACTATTCCCCCTTACTGCATTACTCGATAAAGAGCTGCTCTGGCTTCCCTTCAGGGCTTCTTTCAGTACTGGAAGCTCTCTCTTCTCCAGGCTGATCCGACCCCCCCTTCCCTCAGCGTGTCCTGGACGGGAGCTGCTGCAGCCTCCTCTGGCCTTGCTCCCATAGATCTATGTCGTTCCTGCGCTGATGGTTCCAGACCTGGACCCCGGGCTCTGCAGGGGGCCTCAGGAGAGAGGGAGAATCCCGTCCCTTGCCCTGCAGACGGGTACGATCGGCGGCGAACACGCGGCGGTGCGACACCCTCCCTCAACGTCCCTAGGCCTGGCCCGGCCCAGGGGCCCCGCGTCCGTTGGCGGCTCCCAGCGGCCACGCCTCCCACTGGCCCTGCCACAGCGCCCACGCCCGCTTCCCATTGGTCGCTGCCCCTCTTGGCCCCGCCCTTGCCTCCCGATGATCCCGCCCACTTCAAATTAGCCCCCGCCCTCCGCGTCCACTCCCCTTGGCCGCTGCTCCCGTGGCCCCACCCCAGCGCCCGCTCCCCGTGGCCCCGCGCACGCGCACGTGCCTCGAGCCGCAGCGCAGGCGCGTTGGCGCGGTCTGGGCCGGGCTGTGGCGGCGTCGCTTGCAGCCTCCGCGCGGGCAGGGCAGGGGGTGCCGGATCCGGCGCGGAGACTCCGACGGCTCCTCCGAGCGCCAGGGCGGGGCGGGCGGTGCCTCCCGGCCTCGGGAGCCAGTACCGACTCTCGGAGACGCCGTGAGGAGCTCGATGAGGCGCCATGCTCGGGAGGAGGCCCAAGAAGAGCCCACAGGCGAAGGGCCGGGGAGCAGCGGTCGCGAAGCAAGTGAGGAGGCCCGGGGTTCTCACAGCGCGAGAGAGCCGGGACCGCGGAAAACCCGACTTGTGCGGTGTCTGCTTTCCTATTTGCTCCTGTCTCGTTCTGCTGGTCTAGGGAGGTTATTCTCCCTCTGTACTTGGCACTGGTGAGACCGCACCTCGAATNACAGGGGAGAGGACAAGGAACAGTGACCTGAAGCTCTGCCAGGGGAGATTCATACTGGATATCAGAAAAAAAAATTTCACGGAAAGGGTCATTGGGCACTGGAACAGGCTACCCAGGGAGGTGGTTAAGTCAGCATCCCTGGTGGTGTTCAGAACACAGGTAGATGAGGTACTAAGGGACATGGTTTAGTGATTGATAGGAATGGTTGGACTCAGTGATCTAAGAGATCTTTTCTAGTCTGGTGATCATATGATTCTAAATACCTGATATGCAGCAGCAGAGATCTTGTAGACAAGGCACAGTGTTGTAACACCGTAATCTTTGCGTGAGACCTCATGACTCACACTCAGAGTGGTTTCCTGCCCTGGATGTCTTGAGATTTAATAACAACTTCAGTAGCTCCATGGTGGTTTTTCTGACACCTCCAAAAAAACCAGAACAAGACGACCAGAATATCCATAACAAATTCAGAGGCACATATGGGGAGAATGTTAAGGCTCTACACCAGATGATACTGAAAATGCCAGCAAATAAAACTCCCTAAGACTTGTTTTGGAGTTTAAGAAAGCAGGCATCCTTTATCTGGCCTGGGCAGCGTGCAGCAATGATCTCCATCAATTGTGTGCAGCAAGACAAGAGCTGGGGACAGACTGTATTTCCCGTTTACATGCATATGTGTAAATTTTCCTAGAAATCTTATGCATATTCTGTTACTTTCTGAGGTCTAATTTTTATGTTATGAAATTTTGTAACAGTCAGAACTCTTACTAATTTGGAGCTGGCTCCAGCGCTCTGCTGGGCCTTGCCCTTAAGATAGATACTGCAAACTGAAGTGATCACTGAAGAAGAGACATGTGCTCAGCACAGATCCTACTTCACAATATGTTTTTACCTCAAGAGGATGAACAGTGTCTGGAAAACTTGCTATCAGTGGGACATTCTCTCTAACTTTCAAAAAAAAGTAACTGCTTAGATGAAACTTAACTGCACCTTAGCTTAAAGCAAAATATTCTACATTTAGTAATAGTAACTACTTCTTGTATCATGGAGAGTTTTCGTTTCCCTGTGTAGGGTAATTTTTTCTTGCTGAGCCTGTGTCCCTCTCTTGTGGTTACAAGGAAAATTAGATGTGCCCGGTTGTTGTGATTTTTTTCCAAGCTCTTTAAGATTATGGAGGATTATTCTCTCTCTGAGGAGAGAAACATGAGTCAGTCATGGTTGGCAGGCATAGGAAGTCAGGCAAGTGAGAAAATCAGAAAGGTGAAATCCTGGGTAGGGAGGTTGAAGAAAAACAGTACAGTTAGGGGTGTGGAGTACATTAGAACTAGGATGAAACTTAAGAAACCCTTGAAGTTAATACAGAGGTAAGTAGCATACAGAGGAGGAATAACTGATAAGGATGTAAGGAGATATGAAAGTAAATTGGAATAGGATCTTCAAATAGAGAAAATAGTTAAGGTATTATCTTTTGGTGGTTTCTGAGGATTGTCATACTGGAGGCAAAAGGATTTTGTTAGAGATCTGTAGTGTTACTACTGCTCTAATACAAAAGTTGGCATCTGGTTAATGTATTTCATTAATTTCTAATTTAATACAGGTGGTTATTCTGTCTGTCTTACAGCACAGAGGATAGTTTCTTAAAACATACACTAATGGCTTGTCCACTTGCAAATTAACTCAATGTAAGCTTTCTTGTGATATGTAGTGTATCAACTGCAAGTTTTTTATAATATAATAAACACTTCTTTAATGCTATGAATTTAATTGGACATGTGCCTTACTGAGCAGATAGATTTAGAGCTAGAGCTGTTGGATTCTGTTCTTAACTTTATTCATTACTGCACTTGCTTCGCTTTCTACACTTCTACAATAGTGTTGAACAGATTATGTGTGCTTCTGATCTGTGTTGTGCTTTGATAAAAGTTGCATATGTATGTTCCATAGAACTTAGATCTTTAGATCACTATCATAAATATTTCCAAATTAAATCCTGGCCTGACCTTTTTTGCCTTCTATCCAAAACTGAACATATATTAGTTTTGTTTTGTGGAAGGGAGCTGGATAGGGCAGAGGGTGGCTGACTGCTTTGCCCAGTGCTTTACAGAATGTCAAGGGCAGGATCAGGGCAACTAAGCAAATAGCTCTTGGTTTTGAATGCAGTTCATGGTCCTTGGGATTGGTGTTTCTCAGCTGTTTCCCATTCTCCTTTGGGATTATAAAAGGGTTCAAAGAGAGACAAAATATTTCAAGGCAGTAGAATTTACAATGATTTACAAACAGAGGTAATGAGAAGTACAGAAAGGTTCTGTGTACATAAGTACAGTGTCTTCTGAGAAAGAGGGGTGGAATCTCTGTGATGTGCACATGTCAGACGTGTGAGCGGTGATTAAATTTTTCAGCTTCGCTGTTAGAGGACTGCCCTGAAATTCCCTGATGAGATCTGCCTCATGAGGCTCAGTACAGCAACATAGCTTCATACTATTTGAATGGCTTGATTTTCAGAAATCATTGATTGTGTAGGGTTTTAGAGAGAGTATTTTTGGCTTATTAAGATTTACGTACCTTATGTCAATTTTGGGTGCCTGGTGTGCTTTATTTTGGTAACAGAAGTGGTATGATAGTGAGCTTTAAAAAATGTACATGTTTAAATAATCCATGCAGTGTGGTGTTTTTGCCATCTCTGTTCATCAATATTTTTTTTTTATTATTTCATTTTCCCTTGGCTCCAGCTGGGGCTTTTTGTAGATTTCGATCCTGAAGAGATGATGCTGGGTGCAGAGGATGGTGAGGATAATGGGGACCTAGAAGCAGAGCTTGCCGCTATTACAGGAGTAAGGGTGAAAGAGGGGAAATCAAAACCAAAAGGAAAAAGTAAGTTGAAGTATCTGGATTTTATTTATTGACAATCTGATTCGTTGATTAAAAACACCTGTTTACAAATCACTGGTTTAGCTAAAATGTTTTTGCTTCACTGATAGAAGCTGAAATTGTGACTGTTCTTTCCTTTGCTTGGAAAGGTTTAAGTTGTTACTCCATGAAAAGGGTAAGAATTTTTTTGACTGTGCTCTTGTAGATATGGGAAAAGATATATGATGGCTCAATAATATAGTGGCTAAATTAAAGCACGCTTGTAGCACATGAAGCCATTAATACGTGTAGCGGGTGCTATGCTGTACTGAAACTTCTGCCATTGGACATGGATTACTCGTGGTTAAAATGTACAGGATAGCGTTTTGAAGATGAATGTGGATGTTGGGAGCTCTTGAATTGTCAGGTTTTTAAGTGCTGACTTCCTTCTAACCCTGATCGTGTCACTTCATGTGTTGTTTCAATCTTTATATTCATAAGAGGGAACATGAAGCTTCAGACAGTGCAAAATTAACATTTACTATGCCTTCTAAAGGTATGTGATATGGCTTATAAAACTACCCTGCTTTCCTGGTAGAGTTGGGAGTATATAGATTAGAAACTCATGGAAGATTAACAACAGGTGGCACTGCAGGACTTATGGCACCTGGAACAGTGTAGTGACAGGGACACAGTATGTGGTGGTGACAGGATGCAGGTGGCACCTGGTAAGGAGTTCAGTATGGTAAGGACAGGAGGAAACAGATGCAGTCTGGAGGAGGACAGAAAAAGGGATCCAGTACAATATCTACTTGTGCACAAGGTGCGAGAATTCACTCCTGGATTTACATCTGAGAGCTCTGATGGCAGAAGGGAAGTGATCTCTGTCTCTAGCTTGAAATGCAGGCAGCAAAAGCTGTACTGTTGCAACATCTTAGGTGCAGAGATCTCTGCTATCTGTGACTGGTAAATACCAGTTGGTCAGCCGCTCAGATGTTTAGAGTTGTAGCCTCAACTTGCCATTCCAGATTCAAGCCGAGCCAACCAGCTGAGGAGGCTCAGTTGGCTTTTTTGTCCCTGTTGGGGCTTCATATAAGGAACACTCTGACCCTTGAAAGCCAGTTGCCTTGGACATGGATTAGTATCCTAGTTGCAGGATTTTGCTGAGGATTGAATATATGAGCGACATGTTTGATACAGGTACTGAAGCACTGATAACAATAGATTAGATTATTTGAGTAGAAACAGCTTAGCACCTGGGTTAATTTTCAGCTGATTCAGCAAATGCAAGGAAAGGATAGGATCTGTTTTAGATCTGTCGAAGTTGACTAAAACTCTGTCCTGAAGATCTATAATTTATTCAACATTTATTGACACTGGTGAGTCATAGTCATGTGTCTGCACAGGGAAGTATCAGAGGCATTTACATAGCCAGCTTGGATTTGTGTGCAAATAACTTCACATTTCTGAGCTTGTACAGCAAGTTGATAGTTAAGGAAGTTGTGGTTGGCATTGCAGAGTAGAGATAGAGATGAGAATTCAGCAGGGAGGAGTTAAGTAGAGTTTTCAGGGTAAAGACTGAAAGCTTTAAGAGAAATTGCAAGGCAATGCAGTCCAGAAAAATTTGGAAAGGGAAATTCTCATAGGCATGAGACAGCAATGCAGGAGATGGAAAAGTGTCTTCAGAGGGGTAGAGTGGAAGAAGCAGCTCTTTTTCTGATTTGCTTAGCAGACCCTGGTGCCAGTGTTCTGCTGCTGATTTTGGGCTCAGGACAAGTGTGATGCCTCGATTTGGAGCATACTAGTTTTGTATGCCAAGTGTGACTTTGCAGTAGTTTTTGATGTGTAAAACAAGTTGTTTCTCAAGGTAGATTTTCTTCCTTTCTTGCTATCTTCAGACACATGGATGGTTTGCTGTGCCTCCTTGCTTGTCCTGTTAACAACCAACTGTTTGGCTTATATCATTCAGTCAGTCTCTGTAATTGACATTAATGGCTTTCAGAGATAAATGGGAGATGGGTGTGCTTATGACTAGATTGAGAAAATGGATCAGCTGTTGGAGTCTCAAGTGCAATGTAGACCCTGTACAAAAGTTCAGTGATCTAGGTAGTTGTAGTTTGACGGGGAACTCTTTGAGCTCAGCACTATTATGTTAAATGCCTTGAATTTTGTTCTGATTTATGGTTGTATGGCTCCTTTTTTAAGCTCCTCTGCCCATGGATCATATTGAAAAGATGGCTGCAGAGTGCATGAAGGACCTGAATGAAGATGAGGAGGAAGAAGCAGATGATGAAGACCTGGAGAAAGATACAGATCTGTTGGTATGCATAACTGCTAGTAGAAAGTTTTAGTATATCTCTGGTTTAGGTTTGCTTGGTGTTTGTTGTTTTTAAAATAGAACTACCTTTAGTAAAAATGTGTTAGCTTTGCAGTAAAAAGCTAAAATACTACAAAAGCATTCCATTAGATAGAAGGCTTTGCAGGACACAACCCTCTGTACACCAGAGTGATAGAGTTTTGCAGCTATTATAACATTAATCTTTGTAAGGGTCTTAAAGGAGTGGAGTAATGGCGTGAATCCCGTTACATGTCAGCTGGTGAAATACAGCCAAGGACGTTCCATATTCGGAGTGTTCACGGGGTGTCTGTCACCATGTTGGTACCACTTCAAGTAGTGCTTGGCCTGAGAGAGTATCTCCCAAGTAATTCTTTGTGATTTCAGTGAGTGATGTAGTTAGCAGGGTTTAAGGAAGGAGTGTTGAGCAGTGTTTCTGACTGCCATTGTTAATAGATGTTTGTGGAAATTTCAGATTTGGGCTCAAATAATCTTCATAAAAGTACTTCTCTGAACTTCTCCAGCTTTAGATCTCTAATGACAAAGTGGTTATCCTGGGGCTCTTGTGTGGCTTTTGGGTGGTATCTGCCCTTCTGTGGTGAATACAAGTGCAAACAGTCTCATTTAAAAATAAAATAAAAATGAAAAGACTGGAATAGGTGACGTTCAGCTTCTTTGTTTTGAGTTCAAGGCCCATCCGATGTTTTGGAGTTTGAGACTTGATTGTATTTTGTCTTTTGAGGAAGTAAAAAATTTTCAGCCTTTTGCTGGCTTTTACTTTAGGCAGAATTGCAAGAAGTTTTGGGTGTGGAAGATGAGATGGGAAGCTGTGAGGATGAAGTGATAGCAACAGAGCCATCTACAGCTGAAGCAGACAATGAGCACCCTGAACTGCAACCACAGGTAGGAAAGAGCTTTGTGTTTCTGGCAGTTTTGCTGAATCACAGTTATCATGCAGCCTATAGAAGGGTCAGAAACAAGGATCTGGAGAGGAAGAAGGAACTGCACTGTTGCTGTCTTCTCTAGGGAGACCAGTGCTGTATGGGTATAGGTGATTCAGTTTATTCAGAAGGTGATTTTTAATGTTAGCATAGAATTGAGAAGGTAAACAGTTGGAAGCAAGTGTGTCTTGTCCCTCGTTTTACATATATACATGTTATACCTGCAGACTGCAGTTCAGGCTTCCAGAGTTAGTATCTTACCCCCTCTGAATATTGAGCAATGTACTGAAACTGTGGGACTTGTTATAACTCAGCATCTTTAACATCTTTCTGGAATTTTTCTCAGTAACATTAGCTTTCTCAGCTTAACTCATCATTCCTCATGCAGTTGGATTCTTTTTTCAGTTACTACCATGTTTCTGTTGTGTGCTACAGATTCCAGTACCCTTGTGCATTGGGCTCATTATTAAATGGGTCTGAGAAGGTTTCTATAGCGATAATGGTAATAATTACATCAATGGCCATCTGAAAGGTCTCTGTGGAGTCTTTGTAAGTAGCTGCTCATAATTTTGCTTAGGCTGCTTTTGTCACTGAACTAAATCTAGGCTGCAGGAGAAAGAAAAAGAGCTCTTATAGTAAAACCAGGCTGAAGAAGCCTGGAAGGGAGTAAACTTGTATGTTTTAAAAATAAGAAAATAAGAAGTCAAGATTTGTGCCAAAATACCCCTTCACACCCTCTGTTGTGTGGTGTTTGAGAGGCTTTACTGTTCTCCTGCTCCTACTCCCTAACCACATGGCTCCAGTTACCCTGTGACTGGCAGTTTTGTAAATGTCTCCACCCATTCTTGTCTATTACGCCTTTGAGAGGAAGCCCAGAGGTGGATCCAGGGACCGTTAGTGTAGTACAAGTGCTCCTCTGTTTGAGACTGCTTCTACTTTGCACTCCTGATTAACAGGAATGAGCGTAGGAGAGGAGTATTTGTTTTTAATTGTTGCAGGAAGACTTGCGTAGCTGGATGAAATAAGTTTTCTTGATTTGTTTTATTTTTTCTGAGACCACCTCACTTCCTGCTGTTACCAGTGAGCTGCAACAGACAATAGAGACGAGGATTTCTAACTACAGGACAGCAATTTCTAACGCAAAGGAGTTGGGCGAGAGTGCCAAAATACGCCGATACGAAAGAGGCCTTAGGGTAAGTTGGGTTCATCAGGTATGTAGATGGGGGGGGTGGGGGGGGCAAAAACACTTCTTGAAGGTGTACTTCAGGGTCTTTCCAGAATCTAATAAGTTGACTTGAGCTACTTCAAAACCACTTCATATTACTTACTACTAGTCTGATGTAGCAAATACACAGATAAAGCATAACTTCAGATGCCTTTTGTGCATCAGCTTTGTTTCTGTTGCAGGTGGCAGGTGGTGGCTGGAGACAGGGTTTGTGGTAAATGCTGATACTAAACCTACCCATCTAGATCTGAATTTGACCTGCCGTGGCTGATCACTGCTGCCTTAAAGCAAAGTTCAGGAGCTTTCCCAGTGCATACGCCTTCGAGTTCATCACTGATGTTGTCTTTAGATATGAACCTTCCCTCAGTTCTGTGAGACAAAGGAAGATGATAGCTTTCCCTGTGTGTGCTGGCTGTGCTTGAAAATGGATAGGACAGGATTTTTCATTAAGGCAATTAAAAATTGCAGCAAGGATTTTTTTTTTTCAGCTTTGCATCTTTCAGCCAGGTGGCATGCTTTTAGTTAGTTGGAAGTGCTTGGAGATCACTGTTGTGCAGTGTCTTTATTACCTGGTCTGGTTTTGTCATGATGTGCATCACCACAGAGAGCAGCCAGCTCTGTCTTGTTGAGCAAACCTTTATAGCTCAGCACTGTCCACTGAGGGGTGAACATAATGTCTCACTTGTTACCAGGTGTCTTAGGGGACAAGAAAGGACGCGTTGGTATGTGTCCACTGCCTACTAGCTCCTAAAGGAATGTACATGAAACCATCTGACCTTTCAGAGAGCAAGAGGGATAGGCAAACCACCTTATTTCATCCAAACAAAGCTTTACACTGTTTGCCATTTCCTTATTTTTCAAGGCAGGGGGTTTCCCTGTGTGTAAGCAGTGTAGCTAAGGATAACAGACTTGATCTCACCTCAGAGCTCTCAGTTCCTTAATTAGGAAAATGGCAAAAAATGGTATGCAGTTCTCTCTTGTACTTAGTTCTTGGGACTGTGAACTTTAATCTCTGTGTTTAATTCCATCTCCAGTCAGTTTGCCAACCCACACATGGGGAAGAGAGCACTGTGTGTAGGTTGCTGTACTGGTCTGAACCTCAGTCCTGCATCCAGTCAGACAGTAACTCTACCACGGTTGCTTAATAGGTCAAACAATGTCATGGCTAACCAAAAATAGTGATTCTGGCACTGATAAGATTTTGTTGTCTTTCTGTACTCCACTTCAGTTGCCGTGGAAAGTAAAAGGTAAAGCTTTTGTTTTGCCTTAAAGTGCACGGTGGTCTTTTTGTCTGAACCATAAATTAAAAACCAAATACGGAGGAAGGTAATATTTGTGTCACAGGAAGGTTTAAAAAAAAAATGAGCTGCAGTTAATCCACATTACTGATGGTGAGAGCTTCTTGCCATAGGTCCCCAGCTGAAGCTCCATTTCTTTTATTAGTACTTAATGGCTTTTTAATTTGCATTAAATAGACATACAGACTCCTTCCTTCCTCAAATCCACATAGACAGGGACATTTCAGAGTAGTGCACGGAATGCATCTACAGTTGGTGTAAATGGCTTCCTTGATGACTTTCTGTGACAAAGATGAGCAGACTGCATCAGCTGCCCAGTAGGTGTTGAGTTACTTGCAGTTAGGTAGTTTGAGTAGCAAATCCATTGCATGGTGTTGCCATGATAATTGGGCACCTTTCGCTAGCACTGTAGTGGTATGCGTACTGATTTCCATCACAAATAAGGGAGTGAATTTGTTTTAATGATTTTATGCTAGTAATATGTTTGATGAAAGTGCTTGTCGACTTTGCTGTTCCATCTCTGCCAGACACTAGAAACCATGTTGGCTGCGGTGAAGAAAGGCAAGAAAATCAATGAGGAAGAAATGCCACCTCCTGTTGCAACAGGAAAGAGTTCTCACTTATCTGAAGATGCAGGATTGGAGCTAGAGGATTCAGTCAGTGTCCTACCAGAGACTAAAGCTGAGTCTGCTGCAGATGATGAGGAGAAGGCTTCTCATGAGGCAGTGCAGCATCTGGAATTAGAGTCTCTACAGAACCATGCTGCTTCTCATCCTACTGTGGAAACAGGTACCATGATCTGAGAGGATAAGCTGTTGCAACGCTGTTCTAATGCTACATTTTTCTTGATCTTTGTACTGTATAGCAAAGCACTACTTATGTTGGAACATCCCTGCTGGGTGTTTCAGATAGCTGTCAATGGGTGGGATGCTGAATTTCTGGTGGTGGAATCAGTTGTTGTTAGAGAGCTCTTGTATGTGCTGTATTGGTGTCTTTTACTTGAATTTTTCTGTGGCTTGGTTTCTTTATCAATTTTGTGATGTGTAGAATTCCAGGCTTTAAACAGTTTTGAGTTACTGACTTTTCCCAACTAAAAATAATTTAGAAATAGTGTTATGTCTTCTAGAGACTGGGAGGGAAAGGACTTCTGTACAGTGGCTGTGTGATTCAAAGCAAAAGAGGACTAATGCAAGTTTGAATAGATAGACATAGGAGGAATGCATGTCTTGTGTGCTTTCTGTAAGTCTCGGTATTGCTCTATTCTCACAGATCTCCAGAAGAGCAGCACACGAGCAATACTGCTTATGAGGCAGAAGGAGTATAAATTAGCAGCTCTAAAAGCCAAGCAGCAAGGGGACCTGGAGAAAGCGAAGGAATACATGAGGACAGGCAAGGTAGGCATAGAAATCCTAAATGTTAAATGTACCCTGTGCTGTACCCACATGCACTGTGTGTCAAATATTCATTGTGGCAGCTAACAAGTCTTGGATGTACTAGAATAAATCTTCTGCTTTGGGTTTTTTTTCTGCATTAGAAATTTAATGTGGTCTTGGAAGCTTTGGATAGCGGGCAACCAATAGATCTCCAGAATATGCCTCTATCTCCTCAGGGTAAGTAAAGCTCCTCTCACAAAACCCCTTTTAGACATGTCTCTGTTCTATAATGGAATTATTCTGAATTTGCTGCAAAACTGTAAGAATTGAAGATTACCTAGGTCTTAGGCTTACTACATAGTCAAGTTGTAGTCAAGACCAGCTAAAAAAAATGAGGTATAATTATCATGGCACATCGTTAAAATGTACAGTAATATGCAACGGTGTTACATGTTTCAACTGAAGTTCGTAACATTCAGATTAAGAGATTATCAGTTTGCAGTGCAGTAGGGTTTAAATCTTAAAGGAAGCTACCAATATAAAACATACTTCAGTCCTTGTAAGAGAGAATTTTTTTTAACTAGATCGAGCATAACTGCAAACAATTAATATTTGTCTGTGCAACTAATTGTTTCAAAGGATTTAATAGATTTTTTTTTCTAAGAAACTAAATGATAGATTATTTTATTTCAGTAAATCCTGACATTCATCACTCCTTAAGTCATAAACTGATCATCAAATGAGAAGAGGAGGAACTTTGCCCGTTATATAATCTCGCCTTAACTGCAAGGTCTTTGCAGTGGTTATTTTTGTAGTTTCTGAAATAACACTAGTTATACAATGCCAGAAATTTGGGTGTCTGAATAGATGCTATTACTTGCTTCCCTTTTCAGCATATGTTTTATTACTAGGATATTTTAGTCAATTAGCAATCTTGTTCACTCTTCCCATCTGCCAAGATAACAAGTCATGTTCAGAGGAGAGGATTCTTAGAATACTCAAACTGGTTTTACTTCTTTTTTAATCTTCCTTTCCCTCCAGTGGCACTAACCTAAATTAAATTGGAATTTGAGATTTTCTATTATGAAGCATTTTCTCTGAATAATGGGAACCTTAGATTTGTCTGACCACACAGATGATGTTTTAAAGCTTTCAGGAAGATGACGTGATCAAATTGATGGTTTTCTGAGTAGCATGGGTCGACCTGCTGTTCATGGAACCTGCTGTGAATCTTCCTGCTTTCCTTGCTTTGCAGATCTTGAAAGCCTAGGAGACATACAAGATGGATCCAAGCAAAGGGTACCAGCTCCTGTGGGAAGTCCCCAGGGTCTTAAAACACCTGAACCTCACACTCAAGAAGCTTCAGGTAGGACTTTTGGATTTCTCTATTAAGCTATACAAATAGCATGTCTGGAAGGCACTTCAAGACCCATCCTATCCCACTGAACTGCAGCAGGATTGAGTAAACTTCAAGAATGTTCCTGAATATTGTTTGCTACTGATCCCATCTGTATTTTTGTTCAGGATTGGTAATGGAAGTATAAGTTAAATAAACTTTCTTTAGAATAATCATATTTGTAATAAGACTTTGGAATAAGTTTTTTGTCTCTGCAGAAGGTAAGAAATGGGAGGAGAAAAGCACGCCTATGTTTTGAAATCTGAATCTTGTGGCATTTCATTGTCTGTCTTATTTCAAGGTTCCCTGCAGCAGCCAAAGACAGTGCTGGAAGCATTGCAGCAAAGGCTTGAGAAGTACAAGTCAGCAGCCGCACAGGCTAAAGCGAGTGGAGATGATCGGAAAAGCAGGATGCATGAGAGGATAGCAAAGGTAAAACAAAGTGTAGAAAGCTACTTGCATCCAGCAAAGCCATTTGAATTAGTTCTCTTGCTGAAGACTTTTTCAAGGCTGGGATAATTTGTGGTTTGTCCTTCCGTTTGAAAAGAGCTCCAGTAGGAAAGCTTCAGGGTATTTAGAGGAAGAAGAAATAGAGACAGTGCACCTATTGTAGCAAAATACTGTGTATTCTGGAATATTTATGCTGGTTAAATATAGATGATTGCTAATTTATGGTCAACTTCGTTTTATGTCTTACTGAGTGTGTTTGATTACAGCAATACCAGGATGCTATAAGAGCCCATAAAGCAGGAAGAAAAGTTAATTTTTCTGAGCTACCTGTTCCTCCTGGTGAGTGTGAATATAGAACGTCCTAATGACAGCTTTTGGGTGTTTGCTGGGCTCTGAAGGAGGTGTGCAGATGTTGCCTTCTCATCCTGCAGAATGGCTCCTGATTTTTCTTAGTGATTATGCTGGCCTTGCTGTATGGTGATATTGTGAAACTGTAATCAATATGCTCTTAAAATGGTGTATTCGCACTGGTGATTATTCCAGACTACCTGTTTGACAGAATCAGAACTTGAAACTGCCCCTATCTGAAAAGTTAACACAACTTAACTGTGGGCAGGTGCTGCAAATGTCACCTGCCTGTCTTCTATGCCAATTCTCCTAGGGGAAGAGTAAACTTGGGATATATTGCTTCATGTTTTACTACAAAAGGAGATTTTGGAAACTGCCAAAAGTTGTGATATTTCCCATTCTATTTATTCACAGCAGGAACCTCAAGACCTCTATATTTAATTAAACATTCTCTTGCAACACCTGAGGAGTCAGATCAGTATTGCTAGTAGTAGTAGTCAGTGGAAACAAAAAAAATCATGCCTGTAGCCACACTAAGACAGTGACAGAGTTAAACCTGTGCATTGAGTAGATTTTTAGCAGAGGTTTAGTGTGTTATCTAATTATCAGCAATGTGTTGTTCATTACTCTGTGGGGTAGCACTGATTTTTGGCTGGACTATATACCCAGTAGGGTGAGGCAGTAGCAAGAGTGGGGAAAAAGAACCAGCAACTTTTTGTACAATCCACTGTCCTTTTGTGCAAAGGAGAGAGATTAAATTCTTTGCTGGTTCTGGGAACATCACTGTTACTGAAGTCTTCAGGTTGTGAGGTACCTTGGCTACGTGTCCATTGCTCAACTTGGAAAACTGCTCCCTTATTGCATCATTTTAGCATCTTCCCTTTAAGCCTGGGTATTTGTTAGAGATCTGATCTTAACCCTGCCACTCAGATTTGATCTAGCAAGGTTTTGTGACCTTGGCCTCACTCTAGTTACACTGACTTCTGAAATGCACTAAATAATAGACACTTGAATAGATAGTTTTATGGAAAAGAATAAATATGGAAGACAGAATATGGGTCTTATTCAACTCTACTTCTGTATTCCTTTCTTATTCAGGATTTCCGCCTCTTCCTGGTGTTGCAGGAGTGGATGGTGACAGCACAATAGCTGCTGTTCTGGAAAGTGCCAGCAAGCTGGCAGACATGGAGGAGAATGATGAAGAGGAGGAGGTTAGTATTAGTAGGATGTGTAAAAAGTTAACTCTGTCCCTTGTGGTGTGAAGAGGTGAGGCCGTTGGATTTCCAGTGAAGCAAGGGTACTGAGATGAAATATGTTTTCCAGAAATCTGAAGAGTACAGAGTCTCAGTAGTAAATTCAGTTTACATTATAGTGTAGGGGAGAGGGAGAGAGATGAGGTGTCATTGCAGTCAATATCTCCAGAGTCTGAGTCCAGAGTTCGGCTTTTTCATAACTCTCTTGCGTGGGTTTTATTTTCCAAGCAAACACTTCAGATCCTGCCCACCCCTTTACATTGTTCTAAAGTATGTAAATCTGTACTTCGATCCTGCATCCCAGTAGCAGCTATGTTTGTGGTTTACCCCGCTGTTTAGGGCTTACTTTTTGTAAGGCAGCACCAACCCTTTAGACTATGGTTTGATTTCTTTATGTCTGGATTTGGTTGCAGATTTTGCCTTCAACCAGAGTGGCTTTTAATGGAGAGATTTCCTCAATGATATTTTTCTGCATGCATCCACTTCCTTTTAACATCACTGCCTTGTTGAATGTTTCTTTTTGTTCCTTTAATAATAGAGGTTTGATGCTTTCATAGGTCAACTGCTTACTGGTATGACATGGTCATAAACCCCAGAAGTTAAAGTTCACTGTCTGGAATGTTACACTCCCTTCACAAGAGACATCAAAAGGCTGATACAGTGAACCATGGTGGTTGATGCTTGAGGTACTGTCCTCATCTCTGGAATAGATTTTATGCATTTAATATGGAATTCTTTCTGTTATGCTAGAATGAACCTCTGACACAGGCCTCAGTCACCAAGAAACCTGCTGAGCTGCCTGCAAAGCCGACTCAAGTTGTAAAGCCAATTACAATGCCATCTGCCGTATCTGAGGAGGAGAGCTCTCCTGAGCATGCAAAACGAGCTACATCACCCTCTAACCTGGACAAGGCAGAGTCAGTGGATCATCTCCCACCTGCTGGTAAGGTGAAGAGATAGGATCATCATTCCTAGTGTTCCATGTGCTAGTTATTTGCACCAGTTTTGTTTAATAACTTGGTAAGCAATTTTCATTGCATTTTAAATATGAACCTGTGAATGTGTGGCATAGATTTTCTCTGACAGGAGCCTCAAGACATTTGTCTGCTGGTGGGCAGATCCAGACCAGCCATGCAGCAGTATTTTGTAGAGGCAGCATGTGTAATTATAAGGGCGATTGGTTTTTGTAATTAATTTTGATGTAACAAATGTATCAATTCATAGTGTTTAACTCTGCTCACAGTTGAACTCTACATACACTCCCATTAATGTGGAGGATGGCTGGCCAGTGTGAACTATTATTTGATCAGCTTCCCACATCAAACAGTGATCTCTACCTAGTGCTTCATCCAAGGATCTCAGACTGGTGTACAGGCAGTAGGTCATCAATCTCTAGTCCTCCTGTTGCTCAGGTCACTTGACAGTTAACTGTACAAGATTAATTGTACAGATAGTGAGGGACAGCCACCACCTCACAGTGTGATTTGGGCACACAGTAGCAGTGTTCAGGCTCTCACTGATCCTGTTGTCATGCCTTGACTGTAGTCCTGTTCTCCTTCCATTCAACCCTGGATAGTTGCCTCAGAACAAAGCAGAACTGCCTGGGTGGCTGATGCAAGTTCTTTTGCAGACTGCAAAGGCATTTCTCAGTGCTACTGTGATTAGCTCATAACTCTTGACTCAAGAAAATTCCATTACTTACTTTATAAAGACAACTAAAATGTAATAGTTGTCCATTTTGGCTCTGAAAAATCTGTGAATCCTCAGGAGATTTATTTTTGGCAATTTTAGCTTGCACATTAATCTTGTGAGTGAATTGCCCTAGACTTACACTCTGAAGGAATTGATAATACTTGGTTTCTGATGTTACAGTTATCTCTCCTGGGCACCTCAAATATTTTAAAATAAGGCAAATAAGTGCAACAGAAACCTGGAGAGCTTCATACTGACTTGATTTTCACAACAGAATGTCAGTACTTCACTGTTGTAAAGCTATATTTCACTAGCCAGAGTTCATTCTGTGATGTAACCTCCTGTCTCCTGGAATTACAAAAGGCTGCTTACAGCTCCCTGTAGCTGATAAATCAACAGTAAAAAACTCTTCCTGTGGTAGAGCACAAGGTGTAGGGAGGTGTGGGAGTGGAGTGGAGCAGTTGCACTAAAGACCTATATCAGAAAGTTAAGAAGCCAAAATGAGTTGGATTAGTGGCTCTGCTTGGTCCATTCTCCCCAGGTTTTCTTTGAAAACACTTGTATTCTGTGTCTTAGCCTCAGAGCACGCTGTGTTTTGTCTCAGTGGAATCTGGGCTAGCTACCTCATCTAATTAGTTTAGTTTTGAATGAACGGGCAAATTGCTGATAGCAGCAGGACAGCGAGCTCATTTGCAAGGATGGGAATAACTTGATTGTCATCTGACAGCAGCAAACAGAGAGTGTCTTTGGTACATTCATTTGCTGAGACAGGCACCTCTTGCAAGTGCTGTTTAGCTTGTTGTAATCATGAGCCGAGGGCAGCGATGAATATGACTGTTCTTGGAAATGGTTGTAGTCAGCTCATACATGATCTTATACCCAAGAGAGGTATAAGAGGAGTCAGGATGTATTGACCCATTAGAGCGTAAAGCAATCTTATTCTCACTTGTGTGGTTGTCCTTGGAAAGGGAAGACTGAAGAGTTAATAAGAAGCTAAGATTGTAAGGAAATAGAGGCAACCAGAGGTGGAGATGTCTCAATGTGCTTGCACACTGGTTTGTCTGGAGTTCTCTTGTGACCATGGATGGGAGAAGAAAGAATTGAGAACAGAAGACGCTCATAATATTCACTGTCTTTTAGAAGTTCACATGTCAAGCTGCAGGTTTGTATTCAACTGCTGCTGTGGACCAATTGGCTGTACTGGAGTCTGTCTCCCACCTGCAAATGAGGGGCTGTAATTACTGTTGTGAAGTACTGTGAAGTTTTTTTGATGAAGGATGCAATGAACGAAGGAAGTTTGTTTCTTTTTCTAATGCTTGAATTGAAACTGGCCAAGAAACAATTAAGTGTAGTAAGGAAATGTCCTTCTTTGATACATGTACTCTTACTGTCTTTTTTTTTTTTTTTTTTTTTTTTTTTTTTTTTTGCTATGATAAACCTGTTTCAGGGGCATAGCGATGTCAGATGTAAGAGGGTTTTTATATGACTTTTTCAGCTAGGGAACAACTGGAATTTCTGGAGAACAGAAAGAAGCAATACATGAAGGCAGCTGTCAAAGCAAAGAAGGCAAATAACCTTGAACAGGCTAAGATGTATCTCAGAACAGCTAAGACCTTTGACCTAAAGATTGAGCAAGCAAAACATGGCAAACCTGTTGATATTACCAAGGTTAGTGCGACTGTATTCAACTTTGTTTCATATTCTTGGAATATGAAATCTAAGTGCTTACTTAAAACAGTGAATTATTTAATAGATGTTTCTTCATAGAAATTTTAAATTTGCTCAAGTGACAAATCTGGATACTGAGTCCTGAAATCTGTCTATGTTTTTGTTCTAGTTTTTATTGCGTTTCTTCTGCCTCATTCCTCAAATTTACCAGATTTTGAGAAAATTCAGTCTCCATGAACCATTTTTCCTCTAACATGCAATGGCACACCTGAACCATGCAGCTTGGAAGTGTTCTCTGGGCTTAGGGTGCGAGTACGTCTTTGCTGTGTCCTGACTCTTTTCTGGGATGAGGATCAGGTGCATATGATGCAGCAATGCCCTGGTTTCTCTTGATATTTGGATAGATGGGTAAACCAAACTGCACTTTAATAGCTCTCCTGATTTGAATAATTGCAGTTCTAGGCCCGTAAGGCATTTTGCAGAGTTTTATGACTTAAGCAGTTGTCAGGCAGTGGTGTAAGTAGTGCTTCGGTTGCAATTGCCTTGTGAAGAAAAGCAGCCCATTCTCCTCCACTGACCTTTCCAGATATTCTGACTACCTTTTGTCTACTTGTTTTTTGTCCTGTAAGGGCTCTGAAATGTGTTGTTCTTGTGTTGCAGCTGCCATCGCCCCCTACAGATGATGAGGGTGATTTTATCTTCATACATCATGAAGATGTCAGGCTGTCTCAGAAAGCAGATGAAGTGTATGCACAGCTCATAAAATTGCTGAAGGACCAACATGAGGTGTCTGTTTTATCTTTTTTAGAAATGTTTTGGGTTTTTTATATACATTTCTCTTGAGTTTTATGGATATTGTAATCCCATCATTTCCATGGGGTCTTTTGTTTTTCTTTTAAAATACATTTGATTTTATGTATCCAAAAGTGGAAACTTCTCAGGGTTGGATTCTCTACTAGTTGAAGTCAGGATGTCCTTGTAGCTTTGGGACTATCAAATTATCGCCATCAAATATGAAAACTCAAATTCAAAAACACTAAGGCTATACCTTGGGTGAACCTTATGTCTAGAAATTAAGGGATTAAGCAGTAATAGAATAGCTGAAACAAATCTTGTGCTCAGCTTTGGGCTGAAAGGACTGGAGGGGTGGATTTTTTTGGGGTGAGCTGGGAAAACTCTTTATTGTCCTCAAATTAGGTTGTCATTAACTGCAAAACTCTCTGCCAATCATGGATCTTTGTGTAAGGATCACAAAGTGCATCTATATTTGTTTGTTTTTGTTTCTGTTGACAGAGGTGTTTGCAGTATTCCAAGCAATTCATGCATCTGGGAAATGTAACAGAAACTACTCGGTAAGTGCCTCTGCCTGCTGTTAAACAATGTGAATCAGGCTTGGTTTGGCCTGACCTCCCTAAAGAAGCTGGGGGTTCAGGCTGGTGAGCTTCTCATTATTTGAAAAGATCAGTTGCTCCGTGCTCTCTGGTCTGAGGCTTACTCTGCAGTTTTATCTGGCAGAATGCTCTAGTGTTTATTGTGTCTCACTTTCCTATTGTTTGTTTACCTTTTCTCTAGGTTTGAGAAACTGGCACAAGGTTGTAAAAAGGACATGGACATCCTACAGCTTGCACGAGCGCAAGGAATGGATCCTCCAAGCCATCACTTTGAAGAAAGAACATTCAAAATGATAAGGTGTGGAAAATCAAAGGGATTTCTTAGGCAGGCTGGAATATGAGTTTTCTAGTTTCTAGCTCTTGTTTTGGCAAACCTGAGTGGCAGCTAATGTTAGGCTCAGCATTCCTGAAAGGACACTCTTAACTTGCAATACAAAGAAGTTAGACAATAACTTCTTGGTTCTTTTGTTTTCAAAATACATCCAGCTTCATCTCTTATTCTGCTACTTCAGCCCCTCTTGTATTTCTCCCTCAGTCTTGTTGCCTTTGGGCTTTATTCTTGGCATTTTTCTTTATATTTCAGATGTTTTTATCTCAGTTTGTGCTCTTCCCTTGCTCTTCTACAATTGACAAAGATGATCTATGTAAGATTGGACTATTGACAAAGGTCTGACGAATACCAGTGACATCTTGGTCTAGCAGTGGATCAAGTAGTGGGGGACTATGGGAATGAACATGTTTTTTTGTCTTTTTTTTTCTACAGGATATTTTCTGAGCTCAACAGCACAGAAATGCACCTTCTTATTGTCAGGGGGATAAACCTACCAGCTCCGCCAGGTGTGTACTCGAAAGGGCATATCGGTTTTTTCTCTGAGTAGGTAAGAAAAGTAGCAGGGAATGAGATTTTTCTACCTTGAAGACCACTTCAGGAGTTGAGACTTCTGTAGCCAGCACTTATTAAAACTAAATAACTATGTTTCAGACTCAATCACCCCCTCAAAATACTTTAATCGTTTAAGGTATTTAAAAGTATTTAAAAAAACAAATTAACAAAAGAAACAGAGGAATAAAGAGAATCTGGATTCCATCTGGATGGAGGGAAGAACTTTAAATTGTCCTTGGTTCTGTCATAACTGGATCATAGTTTAGGTTTCATGCTTATCTTCTGTCTTATTACAAGTGCCTGCCTTAAATGTGTAGTTACCCTTTCATAGGCAGAAATTGCTTCTGCTGATATTACTGGTTTTAGTCACTTGTTTCTGTGGGATTTGTAAACCATCTATACTAGATTGTCTGGGGACTGATGACAGCATTAAAAAAAGTAGATGCTTTCCTTTGGATGCCTGCTTCCTATGGATCTTGGTTTGATGGATGGGTTTTTCAGTTGTCAAGTGACAGAAAATTGCTTAGATGGTCTTGAAATCCTGCTCAACGTTAGAGATACAATGAAAATATCTGCTTTGACTGTTTGGACTGGCTGGTTGTTGTCTCGCTTAGGTGTATCACCGAGAGATTTGGATGCATTTGTGAAGTTTGAATTTCAGTATCCGAGTGCGGTGAGTGTGTCCTGGCTCCTCTGTTCCTCAGTCTGTGACCCTTACCGATGTATTAGCTTGTGAGATCTTTGAGGAGGTAGTGTAGGTTTTCTTCTAGGAAGGGGAGACATTTATAGGCACGAACGCTGCCTGAACTCGTTTTTAAAACAGAAACTTATTTCTGAGAAACAGAACTGTTGTGTCCATTTCCTGCAGATGTGAACTTTGCACCTTTCTCTTGGTGCTCTCCACACCTACAGTTAACGCTGCAGTGCCTGCCTCAGGCTTGTGTGTTCGCTGGCTGACTGACCACCAGCTGACTGTGAAGCAGCATTCACAGTGCTAAGCCATGCCCACCTTTTCCCACTGGAGACACTAATCAGGCTGTTTCCAGTGTTCATGAAATTTGTAGAGGTTCGTTTCCTTCAGGGGTGCAAACACGCTGATAACTCCAACAAAGCATGAGGACACTCAAATTCTTCACTAGGGCAGAGGGGCCACCCTAGATGCACTCTCCCGTAGGTCCCATTCCTTTAAGATAACAGGCTTTTAAAGGCGTTACTTTTGGACATCTCTTATATTTATAGAAGTGGATTTAAAGGATTAATCTTTGTCCTCAAATAAATGTGCGTGACTCCTTGGTGATTTGATTATCGCATATATATGTGTGTATCTGAAGAAAGGACTTTGGTTTCTTGACCTTGGTAATTAATACTTACATGTGTATGCATGTATATATATAAAAAACATGTACACACATGTATATATTGTTTATTTCCTTGAAAGTTCACAGTGTTACCCTGTTCCCCTCACCTTTAGAATAGTCTCTGGTCTGAAAAATTCTGAAGTGGTTGAGTTAGAAGAGCTTCGAAAGAGGGCTGCCTACTCTTACTGGTAGTAGAAGTGCTGGGCATTCTGCTGCATTCTTTGTAGGGCAAAAGCAGTCTTTGCTCTTACAGGACTGATACTTAACCCTGTGAGAGTGCAGAGCCTAGATTCGTACCTCCTAATAAATTTAGCAGCAATTCCACTGAAATAAATTCAATAACCTGTGGGAAACTGGTGATGGTCAGATCAGGTTTGTGTAGAGTTGAGTTACGGGGGTGCCCCCCACCTTTAGGGCTGCCGAAAACAGAATTGGTCTGTGTAAGTCATTTTCTGGGGAATAAGTAAGAACCAGCACAGTAGCTTTTAATCTTTTTTCTCTCTGTTTTTTAGAAAAAACAGATCTCGACTGCTTAGCCAGCAGTCAAATACAACACCTTTTGCCTGCATATCTGGAAGCAGTTTTGCAAAGTAGCTGCGGTAACTGGGTCACATTGTCCTTGTTCAGTCCCCAGAGATTTAGTTTGTACTCTGCTTTAGGTTAAAAGTTAATTCATTTTGGTGGTAGATTGATTGTCGAGCAAAATAATAGTAGGGCAATTCCCTGAATGATTTCTGATGAACTCCTTGTGTAGCTTATTATTCCAACTAGTGCAGAAGGAACAGAATTACTGTGTCATGGAATGTGCGTAGTTTATTGTGTAGTTCAACAGCTGCAGTCAGTAACTTTATGATGATTGGATTGAATTGAGTGTGACCATATGGCTTTTCTGTCGCTCTTATATTTAATGTAATGTTTTGGCTTATTCCATATCTAGTGTTATACTTTTTACCACAAAGAAATCCAAATAGATTGTGTATGTACCATGATGCTCTATTGTTCAGATAAGCACCCTAAAACCTCGTGCTTCTTGTAGAGGTATAAGGAAGACCTAATAATAAAAATGGTTACTACTCTGTATTTTTAAACAATATCTTATGGTTTTGTAATATGTCTCTCTCTTAACAGGAGCAACCTCAAAAGAGTAAAACATCGGTAATTAACAATACCAATTCTCCAGGTTAGTACTTCTTCCGGGACAGAGGAAAGTCATTGCACCTTAGGAATCACTGGAGAGCGCAGGATAGTGTCATACTGTGAATCAGGCCAGAGGGTCTCCCACCACCTTTTTCCTTCTGTATTATAAATGGTCTTGTTGGAAGGTGAAATCCAGTGGTGTTGGCAGTGTCTTCATCCTCATCCCAGTACAGTGCTAGTGTGTTACGAATTAGTGAAATTATTAAGTTACTACTCATGCTGTAGCCGTTGCTGTAACCCCTGCCAGGAGATAGGCCAGATAAATGAATTTTCTTTCTTAAATAAGTTAAATTATTAATTTTAATATTTCCATGGATCAGATCTTTTTCAGTCAGATTTTGTGTCCTGTGAGATTGCCAGTTCTGTCACGGGTCTTGCTGAGCAGCTGACATTTCCAAACCCGACAAAACATTGTTGGAGAAATAGATTACTTTTTTTAGGATAATATGCCTTGAAACCAACTGAAATACATTCTTTGCTACCCCTTTGTACCTAAGTATTGACTACCAGTATTAGACTGATCGTGAATTTTAGAATTAATGATCTTGCACTCTGAATTTTGTTTATTGCTACGTTCCCAGGCTGACAGGAGGATGAGGGTTCTGGGTAGCACAGCAGATAAGTTGTTGAGCATGTATAGTACAGAGTTGTGAGACTTCCTGGTGAAAAGGTGTCCTGTGGGGTAGTTCTTGTCACACTCATTAATTAAACTGGTGTTGAGAGAGCATTGGTTCCGTTATCAAAACACACTTTCCCAGTCATTCCAGCCTTTTTATGTGTTTTCTTTTTCATTTTGCACCTTTTTCTTAGTTTCAGGCACTCTTTGCCAAAAGACCTCAGTTACCTACTTTGGGCTCTCCAGTAACTTGCTGTCACCTCCTTGTGATGACTTGTTTTTTAATGTGATTCAATTTCTGCCCCTGTAAAGCAGGGATGACAGAGTTGAACTGTTGCACAGGGACACTTACTTGTTAATGACTGAAATAACCTTCTGAGAAAGGAGGAGGCTCTTAGGGATGTGAAGCATCTCACAAATAGCCCAAACTGAGATGAACAGAGATCTGAATATATGTGTGTGAGAGCACTGCACATAGTTCGACTCTCACAGCTTGCCTTCATTTTTCTGTATCTTGACTGTAGAATATAACCAGTTGTTTAAGTTGAACATCAACCGGAATCACAGAGGCTTCCGACGAGCAATTCGGTCCAAAGGAATTAAATTTGAAGTATTTCATAAAGGGTAAGTCTACGGCTTGCTCCCCTCCTTATTGCTTCTCAAGTAACAGTTGACAAGATTGTCGTAGCTGAAATTTATGAAGCACAATCTTCGAGTTAGCAACAAAGAGATGTCCAGTTCTCATGTTTGAGAACTCCTTTCAAAATGTGCACAAGCTCTTTATCTTCTCTTAAGTGGATGGAAAAAAGGCAGAAGTTCAGTGAAGTTCGTTCATAACTGGCAGATCAGTTGAAAATTGGTGCATTAAGAGGAATTTATGAGATTGAGAAGGTAATGGTTCGGCTTCAAACTGTTTTCCTTCATATGCAATTTGGTTTTAGTCATCAGAACTAGAAGACTGATGTGTTATATGGGGTAACTTTGTAGAATAATGAAGTGCGGGAGGCGACAGAACATTAACAGCAGCAGAGCAGATGGTAGATGATGGCAGAACTGGTGTTATGGTTTTGGAGTTCTCTTCATCCTGAGGATCTTACAGTATTTACCAAACACTGCTAGCAGGCTGTTGGGACTGTCTTGAGAGAGAGAGGCTCCCCTTGTCTTGGAGATAAAGATGATGTTATGAATGTTAACAACTAGCGTAATATTCGGGGAAATCATCCTACGCCTGGGCTCATTCCTGATTCATTCAAAGTAGAAGTGGTTTATATTCACCACTTCTGAGTTGCTTGTGATCTATGGCTTGAATGGGATGTTAGATAATCTAGTTTTGTCAGTGGTTCTTTGTGTTATAGGTACATGCAAAAATGATCCATAGGTTCTCAGAGATGCTTTTCAAGTTGTAGATGGTTTAATTTGTGAGCTGAAGTCCAGTATTTTTACTCTGTATCTACCATTTACATCTCCATCTCATTCCTGGAGACAGAAAAGCCCACTGATCACAGGGGAGGATTAAGTGATCCAGGCTCTTTTCTAAAGCCTGTCTGCTCCCTGTCGCTCTTCAGGACTATAAATGAGCAATACTTTCAGAGGTGCTTGTAGATTATGTAGTTTTGGCATCTCTGGTAGCTCTTTGACCGTCTCCCAAAAATTATTCTCTCTGAGTGAGCAAAGGAAACTTGTTTCAGGTCATATCTATTAAACTTCAATTTAAAAAACACTTTCATGTAAAAACCCAGCAATGTATTTTTTCCAAAGGAAAAGTCTCTCCTTAAATCTCTCCTAAAAGCTTCTGAAGATGAAAGGATATTTCCCCAGAGCTGTTTCTGAAGCCATGGCCCAGAGCTAGTCCACATTCTTCACTGCAACCCCCCTGGAGCTGCTCAGGAATGAGCCAGTCTTTGTTTCTTGAATTATAAAATGTAAAAAAGGCTTTAAAACATTCAGCTAGAAGAATTGCTGACTTTCCTTTTAAGTTTATGAACAAAGTGTCCAACGGGCTGCACTACTGTTATGTAATCCTTCTTCATTCTAAGGTGGTTGGGAAGTAAAGGAAGTGTTCTAGCGTGTAATAAATATTGAATTTTTAGAAATGATTTTGTGAGTCTGCTCCAGTCACATGGATGGAGAGTGCAGCCTCATCTTCAGAAAGCTTTCTGTCAACAATTCATAGACATCGTGTTTGGAGGCTGCACTGTCAGCTCTCGAGGTACTTGCAGCACTGTTTCTCTTTACTACAGCAATTTTTTCAAGATGGACAAACTGACAAATAAAAAGAAACCTGAGCAACTGCACTGGAATCTTTCGAGTCCTTCAGCGTGGGAGTTTTTGGAACAAATGTGCTTCCTAACAATGACGTTCTGACTAGTAGTGGTCTTGCACGATTTACCCCATCTAGAAGTGTCTGAGCTCCCTGCAGCCTGAGCTGATGCGACCAGACAATTGTCCTGATCTAGAGAGACTTAGATGCTGCGTGAACCACAGCATTCATGATACTGTTTCTGAACACGCAAGGCAGAAACTGAGGTTAAGGTCTGGATGACAGGTTTCTCACGCTGCAATTGCTATGAGCTAGTTGGAGAATATATTAATGAAGCAGTCATTGAGGTGGTGGATGTGAGGAAACAACCTTACTCCTTTCCCAATCGGATTTTAGACAATCGGGTTCACGAATATTCACTTGTAAATCGTGGGCACGGATGGCAGCATCTGGTCTGTGTGTTGATATACTGGGTACTCCTGGCACAGATGACACCGTCATCAAGTTTTCATTACATATGTCAGGTTTTGTTTCATAATATCTTAATATCTCTTGATGGTAATAGAAAGAAGGGTCAATGTTTTGGGGTTTGGGTTGGTTTTATGCTTTGCATGCTCAGTTTTTTCCAAAACAGAATGGCAGATTTCCTGTCTAAACCCTGACAGGTGTGGCTGGTCAGCTTTCCTGCCTACAGAATTTCTAGATTTTAGTTGTTTATCAAACTTTTTGGAGACTGACTTAGGGGAATGCTTGGATGCAGACAAATCCAGTGCTTTGAGCTGAACACTTCTGTGGAATTAGTGTTGGTTTGGTTTTAGCTGTTGTTTTTTGGAGGAATTTGTCTTGATAAGGACTGCACCACTCTTGCTGATAAAATTGTTACACAGATGTGACTGTAGCAGAAAAAAGTTGATTTTATTTTTTTTTCCTGGCAGGATAAAAATGCTCTGTGTTTAGTTTCAGCAAACTAGAAATACAAAAATGACAGTTCTTGAGTGTTAAAACTACCAGTGTGAAGGTGAAGCCAAACAATGGCTGAAGTGGAATGTTTTTATTATTGAAATTGAGGTTTCAGTTTATCAAAATAAAACAGAATGATTCATGTGACTTTTTCCTTACAAGTTCTGCTGAAACCAGCTCATGCCTGTAAAATGTTTGTTTTGATGCACTTTCCTTGGAAAGTTTTTCAGCCTGTCCTCTTGAACAGCCCATTGCAGAAGGTTGCTGGCTGGCCTGGCTGCAAGGCCATTCTTCCCTGTTGCCCTATGCGGGGATGAAAGCTGCCACCATTCCAGGTGCTGCTTTACTTGGCTGTTTTTCTTTGCAACTGTCCTCATCTTTAATTTGGTTGCAAGAGATTGATTAAAAAATGAGTACTTCTGTATCTTGGCCTTTGTAATCCAGTTCCCTGTGGATTTGCCTCTTGCACTCTGGTTAGTAGGATTCTCGTAGCGTGTCTTGACCGACCCTCCTGGATATGATGATGGTGCAAACAGTGGTGACTTCTTCACTTGCTCTTTTCTTTATGTCCCAACAAACCTTAGCCATTCCACTAAGGAAGATTTCTTTGAAGCAGGTCCTTTTTCAGAAGTGACAAGCATGTGGGGACAGCACACTTGAAACTGGAAAAGCTGGAATCGGAATGTGAAGTTAGAGAGATCATCGAGGTATGTTTTGCGAGTGAGGGGTGTTCCTCTAGTAAGTAGGACTTGAACATGGGGAAAATGAAGATTCACAGTGCATAGATGTGTCTGCTTACAGTTGGCAGTTTGTATTGGAAGAGTTTGATAGACAGAGGGCTGTTCTTTGTTTTATCATCTCTTGAAGCTCACCTTGGCTTTGACCATTGTGGTACCAGGAGCTTCTTGGGGATTCTCTTCTGCAAATTCTCTGTATCAAGATGGTTTTCCTTGTCAGGACCAGAAATTCAGGCGATTCCCAAAAGTATTCGGTAGCGGCCAGTTCGAAGGGTGAAGTGAGGGCTGACAGAGTGGGTAGAGAGAGCGCTGCCGTAAATGCAGTAGGAGATGACGAAGTGGAACGGTAATAAAAATAATGCTTTGGGCTGCCTCAGACATGCTGAGGCCACTGCTGTCCTCTGAGCTGCCCAGGGAGGCCATTTGTGCTTGGGGGGCTTGGTGCGCAGCAGGCAGAGGTGCTGCAGCTGTCGGTGCTGCTGCCTCGCACAGGTTGTGGGGGATTCTGAGTGCAGGGAGACACGTGGCTGCATCTCCTGCCTCTGCAGTCACTGCAGGGGATCTCAGTCAGTTCTCAGTCGAGGGGTCATGAAGTGCCTGAGGTGCTACAGCTCGACTCGCTCCTGCGTCTGTGCGCTAACTGCTCCTCTCTTTCTGGTTCTTTCAGATTTTTGATGGCAGAAAGCCCACTGGAGGGAAACTGGAGGTGAAAGTGAGACTCAGGGAACCCCTCAGTGATCAAGATCTCCAAACAGTTACAGAGAACTGGCTGGTCCTTGAACACTAGTTCTGTCTGAGGTACAGATACTGCACCTAAGATGGTCTGGCCAGAACTTGCTGGGGACACAGATAAACTCTGCTTGAATAATGCCTTTTGTTGACATTGACCTAATTGCCCACGTGCGGCTTTGATACCTTTGGTCTTTATATTTGTAATGGTGAGTTGACACAATTTCAAAAACGAGGTCAAAGAATGTGATTAGTTTGTGTTACCAAAGATGCCATCAGTCACTTGAAATACCGGGACAGCTTCCAGCATCACCTCTATGTAGAGCAGTATTTAGAAAATAAGACTGAGTCCTTTCTGGGAAGGAAGGATGCTTTCTCTCCATTTTTACTGTTAGCAAAACACCTTTCAGAGTTAGCAAGGACCCTTCTTCCCCTGCCAGAAGCTTGAGAAGGGCGTTTGTTTATCACGTGAAAGTCTGCTTTATCTCACCTGAAAGGGAAACTGTTGGGAAACAGGCTTTCTTCTGGAAGCTTGGGGCTTCTGTGTAGTTGAGTACAGGCTGCCTGAAGAACAGCGCCTGGTGCCCCCTGTTCTCATACCAAGTACAGAATTGGAGCTGCGAGCTGCCAAAATTGTTGTATATTAGGATGAAAAAGTGGTGGGCTTCCTCCTCTTGCCGGCCTCTACAGGAACTGCTTTATGTTGAAGCTTGTCTTCCTTTCTCATACTCTGCTTTTTAGGTATCACAGATTCTCCCCTCTTGAAGGAAACAAAAGCAAATAAACCCCAAAATTCTACTGGTTTGGGTTTTTTAAAGTGATTTTCTACTTAAAGTAGAAAAGTTGCTGAAAGACAAGTACCAGGAGCCCATCTGGCTGTGGAATCTCAGACTCATCCTGCTTTTATGTGCACATCTGATGTTTGAAAGAGATTCAGTTTACTTGGACACAGTTATTGATATCCTGAAAGTTCCTTAGGTCCTTGTGTCTCCCACAGCTTATGTTCATAAACCCACGGAGAGGGCTCTGACTTGTGTGGGACAGTCAGCTCCCCTGTCAGTGTGTGTGCAAATTGCTTGCAGTCATTGGGCATTACTGGCAGGCGTCTGACTGCTTTGATCCCAATGGAGCAGGTGTTTGTGGTACTGTGATGGCATGGAGAGCCCTCCCCTTGGACTGTGAGCATGGATCCACCCCCACCTTTTTACAAGGGAAACAGATTATGTACAAATACACTTTCTAATAAGTCATCCCTCTTTCTTTGTTTGAGCTACTGAAGTCCCCGTGTTCCCTCTTCCTGTTGTTTTGCTTTGCTGTTATAAAGGGCAGTTAAGCTGATACTCATCAGCTTCACAGCGACATCATCCATTTGCCACGCCTTTGCTTCCCAGCTGTGTTAGATTTTGCAGATCAAGAGCTCTTTTCAATACCTGAGTCTGCATTTGTAGCACCAAAGGGACTGGGTGTAGCGATTCCTTCCTCATTCCTTACGGCCACAGAGGTTGGCACCTGCCCACGAGCTCCATGGTTGGGCTGTGAGACACCTTTGAAGCCATAGCTGAAGTAAGAGCTTGGCCTTGTGCCGGGACCAGACACCTAAGCATTGCCAAATAATTTTGTTGCATTGATTTTTCTAGTTAACCATCCAGAGAATTATTCATGTCAGCATTTTATACGTAATGTGACCTTGAATTGTGAGCGTCTGTCAAGTAACTTGGGGTTTTATTTGGCTTTTTCCCCCAGATCCATCGAACATTGGATGAGTGGATGTAGAAAGATGCTGCTAGCTGCGAGCACCAAAGATGTTAAATGAATGCACTACTGAACTAACGTCTATTTTGGTAACAGCCATAGTGCTTATTAATAACTTTAAGGCAAACTTAAGGCTCTGGAAATCTGCTGCTGCAGGGGTGTGTTGCTGTCTACACAAAATAGACAGAATCGCCTTAACGTGGGACTGCAAGCGCAGCACTGGGATGAATGTTACATTAACTATGCAGAGGGGTGCGGGGCAAGTTCAAGCCCCTTGCCTGAGGCGGTGCGAAAGCCTTTCACTTGAGTCACAGGTAAGACCTTTGCTAGAACTCATTTCCTCAAGCGTACCAGCAGCCAGCGTGGTGCAGTGAAGTGTCTGCTACTGCTTTTTCTGTTCTCTCTTATCAAGGCCTGTTTGGGGTGGGTTTTGTTTCCTAAAATAGAGTGGAGGGAACCCAGGCAGCAGCCTAGTGGCAGCGTGTCCCCCATCTGTGCATGCCAATGCAGCGAGCACCAAGCTAAACGGATGCTGCTTTTCAGAGGGAAAAATGCAGGACTTGTTAGCAGCAGGAGTTTACAGCTCTGCATCGTTTTGCTGGCTGCCGTGCTTGCTGCTCTGTTCAGTGCAGCCCGGCACTGTGCCTTCAGCCTTTCTGGTTTGTGGGTTTTTTATTTTAAAAAAGGAGGGGGGGAAAGTGCGCTGGACCCTGCTGCTTCCCAAATGTTCCTTGTACTTTTACAAAAATAGGGTCTTTCAGGTGATGGGGAAAACAGCCACTCTTTGTCACGTCAAAAACCAGGCTACGACTATTGTCAGGAAAGCTTTTGATCAGCAACATACAAAACACGGTACCAGTTCTGTTTGTGTTTAATACCTCTGTGAGTGAACGGCAAGGACTGATCATGGGAGAGAGGGAGTCGGAGCGCGCCTGCACTGGCAGTTTAGGTAGCACGAGGTTGTAGACAGAAGCGTCCAGATAAGAAAGGCAGCGCTGCCTCTGTCTTCCTGAGCAGATGAAGACAAAACAGTGTTTAGTTTTTAATTTCAATAAATTTAATATACAAAACTACATGTTGAAAATAAAAATATAATATGCAGTTTTTTGCAGTGTTAACTAACTGAATTTTAAAAGTACAGTTTTGTTTTTTTTCTAAAACAAGTACTCATTTCTTAACAACATGGTAATTAAGGTCATTTAAAAGGCTATGGTTGAAGCAAACATGTCAGTCACCAGTTGATAGTGTTTTGCACAAACATAATCCAAACCTAAAAGATTTTTGGGGCTGAGGAATAAAGATTTTTCACCTCTTTTACTGCATTTTTAAGCGTAACAATGCAACCAAGGGAACTAGAAAGCCGCCGCCGTGGCAAGGCTGGAGTGCAGTCTCTAGGAGGAAGATTATTACTTAGTTTATGGAACGCTCTTCAGACGCTGATCTCGCCTACACTGTGTAATGCTGTGCTGTGTCCCCAAGTGTGAAAAACCAGCGAGCAGAGGGAGCCTTGAAGTAACCTTAGTCCTGCTCTGCTGCACAGACACATGAAAGGCGGGGGCTTCCGATAACTTCAGGTTTGTCCATCGTGAAACATTCAGTAAACTGCATTAAGCCAGCCCCCCTCTCCCCAAACACTAGAGGTGAGGTTTCACTGGGATTTAGGCACCGTAGCAGCATGTGCCCCCTCCTGCTGGCTGTTGTCCCTGGAGCTGGGCCCTGGGTCCCTGGCCTGCCTACTCCCAGTGCTGGGAGGCGATAGCTCTCATTTACAATACTGGATTTGTCAGACTGCTTTTCTTTAAAAAACAGTAGTCATTCACAAACATGCTGTGTGCGTGCACTGCGCTGACTTTACATGAAGGCCACTGCTGCCTGTACAGGTGCCTTTTCCTTTGCCCAGTTGATGCTGTAGATTGGTTTAAGAACTACAGCACAGCCTCAGAAGAGCCCTGCCCTCCCCTTTGTGGTTGAAAAGACACCTATGTTATGCACGGCTAACTCCAAGCAATCCCCACTGCATCCACCAGAACTGGCTGCGAGCAGGACAAGGCTGAGATTGTGCTCACCAGCAGTCAGCCCTTCTTTTCCCAAAAGAACTTTCCGTAGAGATGGGAGGAGAAACCCTTGCCCCACGTGGGACTCGGAACAGCTGCTTTGCACAGTGATGGCTAAACAAACTAAACCCCTTCTCCAGCTTTCAGCTCTTTCCACTGGTTAGCAGCTTTCTGTGGAGACAATAACACTGTGGAACCACCTCTCTGGCCAATTCTTAATTCCAGCTTCGCGGCAGACATGCGGCTGCTTTCCTTCCTAATGCCCTCTCAGGTGAGACCAAGAGCACTGGGCCCTGTGCAAGTGTTCAGAGCTGACCACAAAGCCTTTTTCAGCAGAACATGCAAAAACAGCCACTCTATACTTTTATCACAGGTAAAGCTTTTACATGGTGCAGCTACTATGAAGTGCGAGCTGTCTCATAGTACATGATGCTAGCGTTACACTACAGCATACAGCAAGGAGACTCAAAGCTGCCCTGGGTGTTACTTCTCTTTAAAAAGCAGGACCTACTGGGGAAGAGGAATAACTGCACTTTAGGGCTAATATTTCCTCTGCCTCATACAGCTTTGTAAACAACATACAGAGGAGCAGAGTTGTTCTAGGAGATTACAGAAATTTGCCCAGGTGACAGGTTTTATAGTAAATAGAGGGGGAAGAGTAAACTAGCCTATGACACATACACAACTGCAGCTTACATAATACCGCTGTCAGAGAGATGCCTGCCCTCCCGCTCCTTTAGACACATATACAAATGTAGTTATGGCTAGGAATTCTTTCCGTATCTCTCAAGGGCTACTCCAAGCGTATTTCAACCAATACTCTGGTTAAAACAATGTAAACGTTACTCTTCAATGTCTACAGAACAACCGCAAACGGCATTATGCTGAGGTCAGAATGGAGGTCTTGATTGTTGTTTCTTGCGTGTCCATCTACAACCAGTACAAGATTAGAGTTTCACTTTTTATTTACGCCCCAGTGATCTTTGCACCCGTTTGAGCATTTAGAGTACATGACTGTAAGTCTTCAAACATGAGCATTTGTCTAAACAGTAACAGACGTGTATTAGCTGCAAGGATAGCATAGCCATGTTGTAGAGAAGCTGCCCTGATCCTCTGGTTGACGATGCATAGAAGATTTAGAATTATGGAACAACTGTCCCTCCCTCCTCCCTCCCCCCAATAGTGTTAACAAAAGCTTAATTTTCCAGTTTTAAAGTGCAAATGATTCAGATACAACTGCTGCTGGAACAGGTCTGAACAGAAAATGAAGTCCTCTTATGAGATGTTTTCCAGAATATAAAAGATGAGCTCCATTATGACCGGCCCCTCACTCAACTGACAGGCCCCTCCATGAATCACTGGAACTAAGGCACTGTCCAGGTCCTTCATGTACTGAGAGGGCAGTGTCTGTCCATTGCTCCCAGCTTGATAACCAACCTAAAAAATACAAAGCAAGAGTGTTTTACAGAGACCAGGACCCAAGACAGGGAAAGGGAAGGACTGTGTAGGAGCATGAGCTGCGGGGGGGGGGGGGCTGCCTGCGGACGCTGGGCACCTGAACAGGATCTAGCAGGCACTGAAGTGGCTTTTCCACTTGGTTTTGTTCTGTATACTCCCAGTGTCTGCCGAGACAAAAAGTAGCTTTTTTTTCTGCTGCCTTGTCAAAGCAGATCATTCAGAGCAGCAGGAACTTCACCCTGCGTTATCAGGTGATGTGGTGCACTATTTAAAAGCTGGTGGATGCTAAGAACACGTCCGCTCCAAGGCGAGGCCAGCGGCCCTGCCAGGACACCCTTATCTCTGCTTGTAGCTCTTGCTGTAGAGCACTCTCAAGGCGCCCTTCCATCTGTTTCTCTGCCTCACGTGCATCTTTTAGGAACAGCCATGCCTGCAAACAACATTGTCTTCTCACCCAAGAATACACAGAATACGCTCATATCTCTGACTCTTGGTGGGAAGCCCAGCTCAGAGTCTCCTCTGGGCATGTGGCAGGGCTGTTCAAGGGTCTCTGGCTGCAGAGCAGGTGCTACACATGGGGGTCAAGCCTGGTGTTAATTGGAGCAAAGCACTAGCTTTCCAGTGTTAACAGATGGCCAGAACACCAAACAGCAGCCAGCACCGCTACATCAGCACCTGCTACTGCTTAAACAAGGGGAGTGGCTGAAGTGTTGTGTTGCATTTTTGGGGAACAAGCAAGGGAAAGTCACGCACACAAAACCCTCCAAGTTAAACAGAAACTATTCACGACTTACTTGATCCGAGTCAAGTGTAACACGCAGACCTAGCTTAGTCATTCCATCTTCTTTCAACAATTTAAGGTGAGGACAGAGTGCTGTGCAGAAAGCCTTTGCCACATTTTCAGTCAGTCTGCTGTGATCGGCCGGGTCACTCAGACCATTGTGTTGCTCATCGTTTTCCAGGAAAAACACCTGAAGGAAAGGGTTAACACAAGACACAACATTTGGCTTTTCCTCAAAATAAGATTACCAAGGTGCCATTTAAACTTTTCACAAATGAAGATTAAAGCAGAGCTGCTCAGGGACAACCAGCAACAGACCCTGAGGCCAAGCCACCCTGGAAGCAGGGGGGATACAAATCTTCAAAAGGAAGATTTCAATAGTAGTGTTCACCAAACCATGATGGGGCTGGTCAAAAGCCTCCTTATGGAAACTCACTAAGTATTGCACATTAGTTTTAATTAAAACCTGCTTTCAAATAAACGTTAATTTCAGAAAATTCATTTCTAGTAGAAGCCAGTGCAGCCTGAAGAGTTGTATCATTGTCACTGACCTTCCCTCTGCTGAGCCCAGCTGACCCTGGGAGAAAAGGACAGCAAGGTGGCAACCAGCAGTGAATAACCTGGTTCCTCCCAGGCAGGCTCAGTGAAACACTTCCAGAAATATTTTAACGTTAGCTTCTGTGTGCTGGCAGAGGAGCAGCCAACATCAGTTATGCAAGAGTTCCTTAATGAAGCAGATGCTGCAGGTGATCTGTGCCACAGCACTTTCATTCTAACTTGTAACATTTTAGTGAAGGCAAAAAAATAACTATTAAGTTTTGTCTCTATTCAAAAGGGCAATTTTAATGCAGTGCAGGTAAAAACAACTGTTACCTCAGGTAACACCATGAGCAAGTATTCCTTTCCCTCCCATGTTTAACAACTGCGTGCAGGCTGTAGAGCCTGGCTGTGACAGCACCTGAGCTGCACAGCAGCAACAGGATACTTCTATTCTGCATAATCCCATATTGGATCTTGCCTTGCAGTTAGGAAAGGTAATTCAGGTTTGTCCTGAAGAATTTGCTGGTTTCATTTTGGTGAGTAGGGAGAGGAGGTTGAAAGAAGACTAGGCTGTCATTGCAATCCCAAAATGCCGGGTGTTTGTTTACTGACTCACCTCTGTCCACCGAATGACCTTTCCATTTGCCTTGTACTCTGAGCCATGAAATATCTTCACACTTGTTATAGACTCCATTGATTTGCCATCAATAGGGCTTACAACACTGTAAAAGGGAAGGAAAAGGAGAAGCTCTGATAGAGCAGGAGACACAAGCTGAACAGAGGCCATTGCAAAAAAGAACTGTGTGGGGAACAAAGGGCTGCTCCTCTGCTACACCGGAATCCTGCAACTGCCTCACTGCTGGTTTTTCCGTAACTGAATGTTCTGCAGTTTGAACTGCTGCTATGCAGCAGCTTAAGAGGGTGTAGGCCAAAACCAGCCTTGGAACGGGACTCCCCAAAGGCTTCTCTGAGGGTGCCAAAACCAGCAATCTTGACCACAACTGCTAGTTATGATGGGGCTGGGCCTGGAGCTTCATTGTGAGCAGCTCTTCTGGAGTGGGCTCCTACTGGGCTGAGTGGGAGGGAAGAGCCGAGAAGCAGCATGTTCCCTACTGTCCCCTGCAGCTCCTAACCCTGACACCACCCTCGTCAATATGCACAAAAAGGGCAGGAACGGCCCTCCTGCAGGTTTCAAACAAAGCTTCAGACCAAAGATAAGATCTCATAAGGTGCTAACACAGCAATGCAGCGTTGCATACAGATTTGATTTTTATTCACGTGTAACCTCAGTGTAGGCCAGCAATACCTGAAATGCTACTTATGTGGCCCAGAATTTAATTACACAACTCGAGATTGAGCCAGAGAGCCTGAAACTATGGAGATATCCTTCTTTCTGGATGCCAGTTCCTTAAGCGTTGTACCCATCACAACAGCGCTTTACTGCCATGAACACTTCAGCTGCCATATACACATTTCTTTTGGCTAAACTCTTAAGAGTTGATGTTCATATGTTCACGTGATTATGTCCATAGTGTTCAGCAATTTTATTTCCAGCACTACTTAATGCAAAGAGAGCAAAGTGACCACAACATGCAGGGTTCAGCTCTGGGTGCTAGAGCCAGATTAACAGTTTCCAATAACTGGATATTAGCAATGGCAAAAAATCCATAGCATTGACAACTTTCTAAACTCTTGCTCCAAAGCTCTGGTATTACAAATCCATTTTCATTACATTTAATTCCATCTTACCACTCAAAACAGAAGCAGAGACTTGTAATCCCTATTGATTTGAAGACTTGTGCACCTTATAAGATCAATT
Source organism: Piaya cayana (assembly GCA_013389865.1). Classification (NCBI taxonomy): domain Eukaryota; kingdom Metazoa; phylum Chordata; class Aves; order Cuculiformes; family Coccyzidae; genus Piaya; species Piaya cayana. The sequence goes on from WAAB01009894.1 coordinate 455,967, forward strand.
TAAAATGTTAACAAGTACAGTCAGTCACTATTCAATGTCAAGCGATGATCACTCCTCTATACTTACCCCTTACTAAAGTTTTTATCATCATCTACCCACTGAATGTGAACTTGTTCCTGAGGGTCTTCAGCATCCACTTTGCCACAAGTGATGGTGAAGTCTTTCATCTCTCTCAAGGCCTGTCTCAAGGAGTCCATGTTCTCAGCCGTTATCTGGACCATCACTCCATCTAGGGAACCAAGAAATCATCATAAGCCAAGATAAGCCACACTTAACAGAGCTTATATAAGAGAAGAAATAAACATCCTTCTTTTTGCAACAGAAAGGTTAAAATTCTATTTTAAGCATCACAGGCAGCAACGCTGTGTAAAACCATTTCTAACTCCCGGATTCCTAAAATATAGCACTGATGAGCACTAACGAGGGAAAACACAAAGGTAATGTAAAGTCCATCTGCCAGGCAATCAGCTGTAGCAACGGCCTCATTAGTTTGCCTCAAACCTCGACACCTGCTCTAGGCGACCCTCAGAAGCTCTGTGTGATCCCCCTCCATACAGCTATCGCCTCCCTTGGCACAGGGACCAGCGCTCCAGCACTGACAGGTTCGGGGAACTCAATGCTTGCTTGACTATGGCAAAAGATACAGAATGTGGATTAGATCAGTCTAAATGTCTGCAGAAATAACTCAGGAAGGATGCCAATGCACAGACTCCTTGCCTGAACCCCCCTGTGCCTCTGTCTTGCACTAGACCACCAACTGAGACATGTAAACTGGTGTTAACGAGCTACATACACTGACTTACAGGGAGACAGCCCCTTTTCAGCCCTGGCTGACCACTCCCCATGGACTGCTTGCTCACACAGCAGGTGCAAGCTCTCCGGTTGGTGCAGCTTCAGGAGTGCCTCTCATCAGCAGAGCTCTGCTACCTGACCCCACCTGTGGGCATCTTGCACACCTTGCTCACAAACCATAAGGAACACAGGTAAAACGCTGCTGTCTGCACTGTCACATCTGTGGAGGGGACAGACTACAGAGTTCTGCAGTTCAGCTAACTAGCAATAACAGCTTTCAATCCAGTGTACAGTCTTCATTTATTTCTGTGATATGATAACTGGTAACAGGAAAACAAACTGAATCAGAGGGGTAGCAGCTCAACAATCTCGAGTTCTTGTCTGCCCACATACAAGCACATAAAGAATGCACATTCGTAATCTTGCATAATGCAGAGCTATTTGGGAACAGAGTAAGTTTAGCAGTGCTTCCTCTCTGGGTCAATGGATTACACATTCCATATTTCTTGGGCTCACAATCTCCTCATTCAAACCAAACGAGTAAACTGGTCACAGTCTCACAAGCCAGGTATTTCATGTCTTGCCTTCCTTTTCTGTTGTCCCTGTTCTACAGCATCTGGAAAAGTTCCTCCTCGTTAAAGAAGGAAACAAGGTTTTAGGGGCCTAAAAAGTAGGGTAAAGCTGAAGCAGCAGCATGATTCAAATGCCCAAGGTGTAACAGCAGAGCCCTGATAACTACAGAGCTGAGCCATGTTGAGAGGGAAGCAGTGTGTTTTAAGCAAGCAGTTCAGTTCTTACCTTCTACTATACTGGATTTAGCAAGGTAGCCTGAAGAGGATTTTAAAGCTCCGCTGAAGACAAAGAAGCTGGCACCAGTCACTGCAACAACAGTAACGTGTGATTTAGTGAGGCTTTCATCAAAGCAATGCTTTACAAAAGAATCGGGTATCATCCAGAGACATGGTTAATCTAAATCAGGACACATGCTGCTTAAAATTATGGTGACTTTAATGCATACCATGGGCTTTGATACAGAAAGGGAAAATCACCCAGTTATTTTCTAAACTGAATAACAGATTTTGTCAAACTTAAATGCTCATATGTCATCTCTCTCACTCTCCCCATCCACACCTCTAAGTTTCAGGACAATGAATTTAGAGTAACTTGTGAGCAAGCTGCTTATGGATCATACTGTAACACCAACCCACTGGCAAGGCCACAGCTCAAAGTCATGTGATTTAAATAAAAATTTTCTTCAATGACCACTAAGCATCATGAAACTCCTGCTACAAATCCCTCTTCTTGTCTGATAAGTAAAATGAACAGAAGTCAGAGAAGACCATCAGTCCTGAGTCACATCCCATGCCTGTATAATCACCAGAGTGATTGGGTATACTTGCAAAATGTAAAAGCTGGCCTCTGTCCTGCTTGTTCTCATTTGGAGATAACCTTTAAATTCTCGGCCCACTGCTGCTGTAGCCTTTCAGCCTACTCTACCAAAAATAAAGCCTGGAAATGAGATGATCTAATCAAGGTGAACACAGACAGTTTCTTGAAGATGCATTATAAAAACGCTGCTGCTGTTGGTTATTCCTGTTTACTACTCACCCATATTAAACAATCTTCCTCCTTGTGCAGAGGTCAAGCACAACCTCACCTGTAGTCTCCAATAATGCCAAAGACAGCTCTCATTATTAATGTAGGGATGTTGCCTAAGCCAGTTACAGCACTGCAACCTCTGGAGTGCCGCCAGTCTGAGCTGCACTGTGCAAGAAGTGTTTCCGTATCCACAAGGGTGTGAGCTGTTATGTGCTTTGTGTCTGCTTGATCTATGAAGTTGCTAGAACATCTCTCAGACAAGTTCAGAACATCACCACTGACCTAGAGAAGCGTGATGTGGACTGCACACAGGACACAAACCGCACCTTGTGCCTGCGGACACCTGAGATCATGGATTCTGCAAGGGGAATAAAGCGCTAAGGGGTAAGGGGCAGACAGAGCAATGTGTTCCTACTCCTTATGTTGCATGTCTATCTCACAAAGCTGTGCATTCAGTAATGCCAGCGGTCAGAATTATTTTCTCTGAATGTCTAGCAGATCAGTGAAATGCAGAGAAACCCAGTTCTAACCAATTCAGAAAGCCACAGGCAGTAACAGCAAAGAAGTCACACAGAGCACTAGAAGGGAACGGCCTCCTCGTGAATCCCTGTTCTCACCTTTCCTCTGCTGATTATGGATGCTGATGGCCTGCGTCTGGTAGTTTCCGTCATCGTTCTGAACACACACCAGATGCGAGTCCGCTTTCTCATTGAAGCACGCTCCCCCTGCTAGAACATGCTCGTTGGATTTGTTCATGGCTTTCATCATCTGCAAACAAAAAGGTTTATCATTTCTACCCTGTTCATCAAGCACTACCATAAACAGGTGATTCTTGGAACAGTTTAGTTGGGCAGAAAAAGCTTCTAAAACACTGCTCATATTCTCATGTCAGAGCTTAGCACTCAGAAACATAAACTACTTTTGAGAAGAGATGCTTTAAAGTGCCAACTTTTAAGTATTTAGGAAAAATCTTTTAAGTAGTTCCTGAGCTGTAGGTTGCAAAGGGCGTTCTCTCTAGCCATTTTAAGAAACTAAAGTCACAGAAAAAAGCATAAGGAAAACACTAGTAGGAAATATCTGGCTTGTTTACACAACTAAAATTGCTTATGACATAAAGCATAAATGCTGCCTCTGCAGTTCAGTGCTAGACTGGCACTCAGACTTGTGGCACTTGATCCAGGTTCTGCCAGGACCATCTGGAGTCTTTAGTGTCTCTGTGCTTCACCCGCGTGACTCTCTGAAACTGGAATCAACATCTCCAATTTGAAGGCTTTTAAAATAGGTCTGAGTCACAGACACCCCTGAATAATTTTAAGTCTCTGCAAAGGGGACCTGCAAAAAGCATCTAAAAGCATTTGGGACATACCTGCACTACAGTCTGGCTGACTGTCATCTAACACAGACCTAGCTACATGCCTTGACAAAACATTCTTGTCAATTTTACAGCTTCTTTCCTTTTTTCCTCTCTTCCTCTTCATGGAGGCTCAGACTATGGGATTTTTTATTCAAAAAAAACCAAACAAGGGAGTCATTTACCTCTGGAATTTGTTTCAAAATCAAAAATTATATGTTTGGTTAAAAAAAAAAGGCTAATTAAATTACATGCCTCCCCAGTGAAAACCCCAATGAGAAGAAAAATGCTGAATTATTTGACATCTCAGAACAGCATGCATACTCCCATCCTCTGCTTTCTCCAGATGAGAAGCAGGCACACTACACATCATCCATTTGTCTCTCTCAGTCTAACATAAAATCTTAATTATAGTGTCAGGAACATTAGCTGATGCTCACTATTGACAAATGAGCACAGGTGTAATGTTTGGGGAGGAAACTTAATGAAGAGTTTGTATCAGACAACAGTGTATTTCATTATCTACTTTGTCATGTCATGTTCCAGAAACAAGATTTTAGCTCAAGAGCAGCCATCTTTAGGGAGCCCAGGACTTGCTGTAGCATCACAAGAAACACCTGGATGTGACAACTGTTCTTCACAGCTAAGGCAACTGATGAAGAAGTGACAGTCACCTTTCCTGAGGGACTAAACAGGCAACTAAGTAGCACTACAAGCTGTAGAAAATTAAAATAATTCTCACAAGAACTTCTACAATTACCACTTTTGTCCAGGAGCTTTGCTCTTGCCCCAAATGCTGATTGGTTTCTAAACACCAAGTTACTCCCCTCTACTCAGACAGACCACAACATCGAACACCACCTCTGTTGCTCTTGTTAATTATTATTCAAATACCTTGTCACTTGGCTTCCTCGACAGCACTAATTTGTAGAGACATGATTGATTTTCTCACACCAGAAATCAAGTATAAAATTCAGATGCTGAGAGATTTAACACAAAAAAAACAGTCCAACAAATACTAATAACTGCTGCAAGCATGCACAATGTAGATGAAAAAACACACTTTTTCCTCCTGGTTTACCTCAAGCATTACATTTGTCAACTTATTTCTTCAAATCAAACCAGTATTTCTATTACTTACAATTACACTTCATGTAAACAGTTAAAAAAACTGAAGAGAGTTTAAGAGTGTAATTAATACTAAACTGAACTCCATTTTCCCTGCGGAGCCACCCTAACTGACTCTCAAAACGTGTGTGCATCTTGGAGGCAGTTTTCCCTAGTGATACTAAATAAAATTCCTTTTGATCCCAGCTCTTCCAAACACAAAGAAACAGCACACAAACATATTTCTTATAAGCATTACCTCATTGTATCTGTTGCTAGGAATTTTGATGCTGGTTTTTCTGACTTCCATATCAACCACTAAACCTTGGACCACAGGCAGCGCGTACTGGTAATTTCTGAAGTCCTGGTGATGAAAATAAGTTGCTGAAAGTTAGGCATGATAATCATTATTAACACTGTAGGTTTCATAACTCTCCCAGCAACTACTAGTTAGCCCATTACAATAACTGTAATCAGTGACTGAAGTGCAGGGAGGGAAGGTGGACATCAGAGCTTGTCACCTACATAGTCAAAAAGCAAAACCAAAAAACCACCATCATGCCTGTTAGTCATTTCATTGATTTCCTTACATCAGAATTAATGTTCTCCAGCCTTGAATGTCATCACTGTGTGTAAGAAAATTTGCTCTTGTGTTCCATTAAGTTACTGAACAGAGTTATTAGTTTTTCTAGCAGTGAGATTAAGTCATTCATTGAAGAGAGTTTCCTATATTGAAAATATTAACTAAGTAGGAAGAGCTAATAACTTCACTTCAGCTGAAGTGGTGTATAATCAGAGAACCACCACGATGACCAAGCACTTCTGAGGAAGGAATGCAAGCAACTACTGCTTTGTTTCCAGATCCAAACATCCTCCGGCAGTCACATTTTGCACGTTGATTTGAGTACCTGTTTACAATTCACCTTGTTGTTGAAAAAAACTCACCAAATAACAGTATCAGCAGGCAGCCACCCAAATGCCCACTATTTCCTCTTGAGACCTTCTAAGCCTGCCAGATGCTTTGTGCAATAGGAGTATCATTCTCCCCATGTTGTTCCATTCACACTGATAGAACACGCAGACTAAGTCTCAGCACTTACTGCAAGAAGGTTCATAATCGTGTGTCCAGTCTCTCCAAACAAAGGCTTCCGAAACCTGACACTAAAGAGTGGGCATGGATAAACTAGGATAAAACAAAACACAAAAGATCAGATTCAAATTTACACAAGCAAGATTCTGCAAAACCAGACCCAGATACAATCTCCTCAGCTGAACATGGTGAACAGCAGCAAAAGAAGAGATTGGAAAGAAGGCCAGAGTTTAAAAAGAAAAGGGAAGAAGGGTTTAACATTATAATGCACCTTACGTATGTGCCATAAATCCCTGCCCACCACAATAAAAGACAATAAGAATTCCATGGAATGCTTACAAGTGCCACACAGCAAGACTGAACCTGGCAATCTGGACACTGACTGCAAAGACGACCTTTCTAAATGCTTTTCACAGGCTACTTCTCAGAAATGGCTTCTCCCTTCCTTATGACCATCCTGCTGCTCCCCGTTGGAACACTGCAATCCTTCAGCTTCTGTGGCTGACACATGTGACATTCAGGTGCTAATACAGATTATTTCATTTTCTGTGTTCATGATTTCATAAAAACATAGCAAATTCTCTATAGCAGTATGTCAAAAGGAATTAAAAGGACATTTACAGCCTGTCAGCAATGCAAAATAACTGCATTCCTTGGCTCACTTAGCCATATTGTAAAACATCCATGATGCAATTTAAAGGGTAGTGTGTATGGATCTGGCTAAACTACATTATGTTGCAGCAGAAGCCTTAGCAGTGCTTGAAACATGACTCACTCAGTAATATGTAATGCCAAGGTTTTCTAAACATGTTTGAAGGAAGGTTCCTAAACTGTCCTCAGGCAAACACTCAGCCTGATTTCCCAAAATGCTGCACATCTTCACAGTTCCCAGGGCAGTCAAAAGGGCCTGCAAAATGCTCAGAATGTTTGAATAACATCACCAGGATTTCCTGAGAGAAATAAGCTCTAGCTTCTGCACACTGATGATCTGGAAAGCATCACAGCCCCTACACACACACCATGCAGCTGACCAACTCATGCGCAGTGTCCTCAGGCACCAAGAAGCGCTGAATTCCTCATGACTGTCTCCCTGGCTGCACACGGAGTCCATCTACATCCCAGATATACTGAATTCCCTGCGCTTAAGCTGTACGGTTGATGCTCAGCAGACATTTTCTGGACATCTAGCAACTCAGAGCATGTAATCTGCCGCACATTCAGCAGTCCTGGACAATGGCCAAAATCTGACAATCCCACCAGAAAAAGAGAATGCACCCAAGGAAATCTAGGACACAAACGTAGCCCTTTCTGAAACGGGACTGAGGAAGTAATCTGCAGTCACAACCATCACAGCAAAAGTGAATATGCCTAAATCCAAACCACAGCTATAGAAGTGATTCAAACCCCAGCTTCCCATCATATTCAGAGCAAGTACTTCTGCCTGCACTCAGAAACAGATGTCACATCCAAAATGGGAGCATCCTTCTTTGTTGTTGTAAATGTTGATGGGAATGAACACTCTAACTTAAAAACCTCATGGATACACACCAAAACTTACACACCTTTAACACTAATGTTTCTTTGACCAAGTTTAACCTTACAGTCCTCATCCTGAGAAAGCAAATGTTGAAGATTTTCCTTTTCCTATCCAGTAACTTAAGTATTTTATTTAAAAATTCCAATGTTAGCTAAATATCCCAAGTTAAATTTTCACATCCCTATAAAGCATATTTTAAAATTGGTTCTGTTAAAAAGTTTAAAAAAAGAAAGAACAACAGACCATGTTCAGAGTAATTCAGAGTTATGAGCTGTGCAAAACCAGCAGATGAGCAAGACAAAAATATTTTTGGCCATAACGGTGGACAGACTTCAAATAATGTCTTTGCTCCAGCAATGGCAAATGTTTTTTGAAAAATATTTTACCCTAACTTTATGCTAATTTCATGCTAACCAAAACATGAAACATTCTCCCCAGCCTCCTTGTTACTAGTTGCAAGAGAATTTTTGCAATCATCTGCCAGGTCAGTTGACATATTGTTATTCTCTGGAAGATAAGTCCCTTTTAGAAACCTAAAAGCAAACGTTCTTTCATTTCAGCATGGAAGGAGTTTAACATCTCAAGTGTTGCCCCTTGTCCTACCTACACCAGCTAAACCAGACTCGCTCTGCACACTAATCTACTGCAGGTCAGTAAGTGAACTACAAACAGCTGCTCAGAACTAGGTTTGCCTCCACAGAAATCTCCCTGATCAACCCATACAGCTGTAAAAAGGCCATAGCTCATAAGAAAGCCTCAGTACTGCTGTTCTATTAGTTGGATGTGGTGTGGAACACAATTTTTACTTGCCTGTTTAAGCTTCTGTGGCTTTGATAGGTAAAAATCTAAGGCTCTGTGTGTGTGCTCTAAACCAGAATATATTCTTCCGCAAAAGTAATTTCAGCTAAAAGAACGTATATTACTTACGTCTGTATTCAGCTCCAAGTCTCAACATCAGCCGAATTGGGAAGACTTTAGCCCAGGGAGTCTCCCATTTCTGAATGAGGATGCCAAACAAGTATGGTGGGGTTGGGAGCACCAGGTCTTGCAGGGACTGATACGTAGCTGTGACGTACAAGAACCCTCCATGTTCTTTGCTTCCAAGGAAGCTCTGGCTAAAAAACGAGTGTCCCAGGTTGCCCACAACGTTACCTATGAACAAAAACACTCATTACTTCACTAGATTAAAAGCTATATGAAGAATTTAAAGAGTTTTTCAGAAAGGAAAAAAAAACCACATTAAAAACTGCTTCCTGAAGCACTAATGGCTGTTAATCACACAAGAAACAATGGTTTGCTGGACATGAGGGCTCAAGTTAAACGCCTGTGCAAAGCTGCATAATCTGTTACAGAATACCTGCTGTAGACTAGAGGCACCAAAGCCATGATATGGTGATCCTTTTTGTAGGAACACGCACTGCTATCTACATTTCTGCCCCTGACTGAGCCATGCCTGTAAGCGTTACCAGGACAGCGTGTACAGCCACAAATCTAGCACCTTTCCTGGGGGAGCAGGGAGGGAGAACAGTCTCAATTTCTGCCATCTGCCTGTTTATGGAGATGTTTGTTTCAAATAGCAGAAGCAGTGCCATAGTGGGGATGATGCATCCCAGGGACAGCCAGGGAAGAGGCCAGTATTGCTGTTAAGGAGGTGGTACCTGCAACCTCAGCACCCAAAATCTTGCTTTCAGTGACCTCCAAATATTTAAGGGTTTTCCACTGCAGAAGCTGCTGTTGACCGAAAGAAACTTTTAGACTCAGTTGCAATTAAAGAGATGTGCACTTGGCCAAACAACTAATGCCCACTGGTTGTCCTTCCATTTAGGTAAACCACTGGGAGGCCTGCTCAGACACATGTTGATATCTCTGTCAATTCAAGAATTACACAAATGAGGGCTTATTGAATTAGTATACTTAATGTAAAACACAACTGAGAGAGGCACTGGGGAGAAACATCACTGATTTTTACTCACATTTTTATTCTTTGATGCCCTTAATTCCCAAAAATGTTTACACTGGAATGGCTGACTGAATCTGAATGTTGATTAGATTATTATAGCATCCAACATAGCATTTAACGCTGAAGCAAAGAACCATGGTGTGATTCCCTTTATCAAATGACAACAACAGCATGCAAATAATGTACAGAACAGCTGATCACAATTCTTCATAGGAATATGTGGATACTAACACTGCTGATTTACTCTCAAATAAAAAACACAAGTAATTTTAAAGAGCACCTAAGATTTTCTCCCTTTTACACACAAGAGCCCCCCAGAAACACAAACACTATGTTATAAGTGAAACAGAAGGGCAACTTTGACATCCTCAGCAATATAAATATGACCTTCCAAATTAAGCCTTCTTTATTTTTATACAGCCTAAGAATCATACACAAGCATTTAAAAATGCAGGAAAAATAAATACAGTAGGTACTGTTTTGGCCACCAAAGGCAAGGTCAAGCAATGAGTCCTTTCAAGTCTGTCCTTCAAGCTGAACCCCTATGAAAGTCCCAGGTCATAGCAACTCTCCATAAAGCCATCACCAGCAAGAGAATAACAGAGCCACTCCAGCTCATGCATAGCTTGCCACTATCCTGCAAAGCTGATTTGTAACTTTACAGATACACAGAAGCCAAAGCCAGCACCATCAACCCAGATCCACTTCCAGAACTGTTACAGTGGCTACAATTTCCGTAATGCTCAGCTGAGCATAGTTGATGAAAAGTGGCTACTTCTGAAAACTGAAGGACTAATATGATTAATTGAGCCATATCAAATGTTGTCAGCCGCTGAAAACCACTGATCCATCCCACAAGCAAATGCATTTCTCTGTCAGCCTGTTCTGTGACACTATTGCCTGCTCAGTGCTTACACTGCTAATGCACCAACTCTGGAAGCCTGCTGGTGAGTGGAAGCCAATGCATCAAGTGGTGTTTGTGAAAAAGACCTTATCTAAAATAGCTGCTGACACCTTTTTATCTCAACTCCACTCGTCTGTTTTTGCAGTTCCCACCTACACTCACTTATCTCTTCTTCATTTATACTTCCTTTTTCTCTTCCCAACTGTTCTTACTCAAACAGAAGCTACAGGCCTGATATAGTAAAATTACTTGGTCAGCTCGGTTCCAAAAACATGACCATAATAATCCTTTCTACCTTTATAATGTATTAACTGCTAAACTGAATTGAACTCTGCACCCTTTTCTGAGGTATTTTCTGTGGGAAAGAGCCTAGGCAAAGGAAGGCTGTACAACACCGTACAGTTCAGAGGTGCATGGTTCAGCCCACTGGGATGACAAAGCAAGCAGACATTTCCACTTGTGACTGATGTCAAGTGTTGCAGCAGAAGGGTGCTGTTGCTTATTTCTTCCATTCCAGGAGACTGAGATTCAAGGCTCACATGCTTGGGATGCCTTAACAGGAACTTTTTCCAGAAACATGAAAAGAAAACCCTCTGAGTGCAATGTGCAACACAGCTCTTCAGCACTTTGCTACTGTAAGTTACCATGTTGCAAATTACTCCTTTTTAACAACCATGAACTGTCATCACCATGGCACCCTCCTGAAAACCCCAGCATCCTAGTTCTGTAGCAAAGGACACAAAGCAATGTTCACCTGGGAATACTCTTTCCAGAAGGATTTTCTTCAAGAGCAAATGAGCACACACTCTTTGGAAAAGCGATACAAACCCAGTCACTACCACACCAAGAGCCACAAAGAGCCACATAAGAGACAAGACCGTGAATGTAACTTGATAGCACAACACATTTGCAGCAGAAGCCAACACTGAGGAAAAAACATGAAATTCAACATCCAAATTCTGACCATACTCAGCATCTTTTTACTGAAACACATCAGAAATTTGGAAAGAACTTATTCACATTGGCAAGGGACAGAATGCATCACTTACTATCACTGTGAGTAGCAGTTACCAGCATCCAAAACTTCCTCAGACAAGGCTGCATCAGTCTTCCAATTGATCATTTTCACACCTCATGCAATGTTTGATTTTTGTATCCATCTTTCCACATTATACTTGCAGGGGCATATTAATTCACTCAGTTAACTTGTTCTCTATTCAGACCATCTACCTGGGCTTCTTTATAGATCTACTCTGCATTAGCTACCACCTTATTTAACTGAAATCAAGCTGGGTAAAAAATACACAAAACTGTGACTGGAACAGATCCACCCTCACACAGAATATCCCCAAGACTGGGGCGATAACAAAGCCATTTTAAGCAGTTGCTAGATTTGCATTTTCGCTACAAAAGTAACAGTAGCATTTATTGTATTCCACCAAAGAGTTGATGCACTAGGCTATATCTGGCAGCTCTACATTAACACATCCAGCTGCTTCAAAGTACCCATTCAGAAGGACATAAGTTCTCATTTTTCCATTCACTAGACCTCCTGCCAGGCTTACAGCCAACAGACAAGGATAATCATGGGATTACTACTACAACAGTACAACTACTACAACCACAACAGAAATCATTAGCTTTCCATTTCAAAACAAGAAAAGTAACGCAGCAGGGAGCTTGATGTCAGAGGGGCCAGATTTAAAATAAAGTGGCGGAAACTGAACAGCAATTAATACTTGCCTTAAAAACAACTTTACAATTTATTACATTCACACGCATACAACCTATAGTGAAAACCACCATTTTTCCTTCAAAATCTCTGTTTTCTTTTAGAAGTATAAAGTTCTAATAATAGACCATAGCATGAGGCCAAGGACTTCCCATAGGAAAACTAATGAAGGGTTCAGGGTGGTGCTCCACCAGGCTGCCACCTCACCCATGCTGAAACAGGAGACGAATCCAAAGGACAAACTGCAAAGCACTGAGCGTACAGACTAAACGCTCCTGCTGGCAGGTCTGAGGGCTGGGCCCTTCTGCCCCTGCTTGCACATGCCAAAGCCACACCCTGAACACAATACTTTGAACAGGGGGCAGAACTGGCCTCAAGAAACGAGTGAAAAAAGCAGAAGGGGCACAAGTACACACAAGTTTGTGCTTCTAGGCTTGAACCCAGAATTCAAACTTAAGCAAGAGCAGCTAGTAAGTAAATGCAACTCATGGGGGAAAAAAATCACTATAGATACAAGCTTTAATTAAATAAACAAAAGGGGAATGCTGTATTTTTCAGCTGAAAACAAAAACAAGAAACCCCAAATCACTCCAAAACAAAATAACTAAACATAATTGTTATTTCTGTTAATAAAATTCTATGCATCTTATTATTTTATTACTGTTTTTAAGAAAACATTTACTAAAGGAGATAAATAAAAATCACCCACAGAATCTATTTTGATTTCCTGATGGCAAAATATATTTAAACCGATATATTATAAAATGAAAAATGAAATTGTAAGGCAGGATTTTAAGCAGTTTCTAACTTCTAATGGGAATTCTTTACTCTAAATGTCTATCATCTAATTGTCAGGAGAGGTGCAGTACCTCTGAAATTAACAGCTTGGGAAGCATGGCTCCATCGACAACAGCATGCAAACTGCTAACCACTTCCAAGGGATTAGAACCACCAAAATGAAACCCCTCCAGCATCGTATCCTGTCTCTTTGGCTGAATAATGTTTAAAACAGCCAGAGCTGCAAATATGCTTATATATACTCCTCCCTCTCAAGCACACATTACCTAGAAAGAAAAAAGGATGGATATGAAGAGAGTGCATTACAAAATGCTATGGGAATTCATCAAGGTGCTATGTTCTACAAAAACTTCAGTGTGGTTTGGTGTTATGCAGCAGCTCAAGGTGTTTATCTACCTCTCCCATGTGTCTGAACTACAACACAGAGCAAATCCTACCAAAAGAACATTATGAGTAGAATTGTTAAACAGTGAAATTTGGTTTCTGATTAAGAATCATACAATAGTAAGCAACTCCTTGCACCACTGCAATTGCAGCATATCAAATTACTACCAGTATATCACTAAAAAAAAAAAAGATTTCAAAATACATTATGTAGGAGTTACAATTTATGTATTTCTGTAGCTTAATTATACAGAACTTCACTACAATATACACACCAAGCTGGGTTTATATCTGCAATACACACACGCACACACGATGTTTCATATCTACCTGCCTCTGAATAACACCATAATTCCAAAATAAAGCATTGCAAATCAAATGAGGTTAGGAAAGATATTTGTTTCCAGTGTACACAAGATCCATCACAACATGTGATAACAGTGCATTCTGAACCTGGCAACCTCTCTGGACAAGCTGACCTTTGTTGTATCAAGACATTTTAGGAAACAAAGATCTGTTAAAGTGCTGGATTCAGTCACTGCCAAGGCATCACAAATGAGAGGCAGAACCCTTCGTAAATCTATTTTCAGTAAATAACCTTTATGCGATCCAGTTTTACCCCCAGAAAACTTACTATATTTTCTAATCAGTGGAACTGAATAGTTGCATTTTACCTTATGCATTTTTTTTTAATTCTATGGTCCAACAACAGCAAAAGCAGAAGCCAGCTTACTCAGCAAATGTAAAATGTATAAAGGTTAACATAATGCAGTGTTGCAGCTGGACACTAAAATTCAGAATTCAGGGATAATTTCTGCAGTGCCCTACAATTCATTCTATGCACATACACATATATATTTGTATTACTTATAATATGAACAGCATGTCCATAATGTAGTAACAGACACATACTCCGGGAATTAAATTTCTTAACTACCTGCTTTGTGGATATTTAACAATACTAGCCACATGGACTCCCTAAAATTTCTTGCTGTAGCTTTAAAAAAGCTGACTTTAAGCTGAAAAAACATAACATTAGAAGCAATGTCGTTAGTGTACCCACAAGCGCTGCAAATATCCCACTACACCTACTGCTAAATGAAGTACAGTCCTAATATCGGTGATGTCAGCGGTGTTCAAATTCTTAACCCAGTACCTAGGAGAAGCTTTCAGAACAAACATTCAGCAATGGCTGCTGAACACAGAGTTGTCACATGCAGTGTCCTCCTGCTCCGTTGCTGCAATAGCCTCTGCATGGCCTTTATAGTCCAAATTTCTTTGTTTTTCAGGCACCAGGAGGGAGACTGGAAGAGCTCTGGAGCAGCTCCCCAGGTTATCAGCACCCCATTAACACTTTTATTTGGTGAGATGAATATAACAACGGATACTAATAACCAGTAATAACTCAGCCCCCTATCAGCTTTGATCCTTATATCTTTTTATATTCTTTCATAGAGAAATAGCCATTTGCTCAATGACAAAAATGTGAGTATCTGACCTAGTATGATCACCTACCCAAACCTTTTTAACAGAAAGCATTCCTACCTGCTAAGGCATCCCGGTAAAGTTGCACAAAATGGTTAAAGATATCCTTAGGCAAACACTTTTCATCAGGCAAACACTGCAAGAGGATGACTATCTCCGACTGCCCCACTGCATGCATGCCTTTTGTAGTGAAACACCAGCACTTCCTGTTCACATCTGCAGAGAGGAAAACACGCACCAAAACAGAAGATCAGAATTGCATAAAACATGCCCAAATTTCACTACAGGAAGATCAGGAAGATTGCTCTTGCAAGAATCAGTTTTACAGCATGTTTAGCTATGATATCTATCACACGGTCAAATCAGGTTCTACATCTGTTACCTTGCAAGCAATCACATTCAAAACTAAGGCAGCTCAATAATTCCTGGTTTACAGCTAAGGATGAGCCAGAGCATTACAGCTCCCAGTCAGATCTTGAGATTAACAGACTTCTAGCAGTTCCTGTACCCAAGTTAAGGGATAAGATTTAAATGGAAATGAAGGAACCGGGGAAAAGGCCAGGCTGCTTGCTGTACATATCATGATCTCGACAGCTGTACCAGTTTCAGACAGTGATATCTCCCTCTTAAGACCGATAGCTGGATGTCAGGTGTTTTCATGAGACATCCCTGTGTTGTTCTGCTTCATGCCAACGTTGGTGATGACACAAGCTCTAAAGCTTTACAACTGATTTGTTGAAAATACTAAGTTACTGAAATAAAACCTTTTGTCTAATATGCATATATGCACACTGATGACATTTTCATATACATGTAAAAAATTGTACTGCTATCTAACCAGATGCTGAAAGGTCTATAAACAACATCTTCATTTGTTGTATGAACTTCTCACAGAACTAGAATATTTTACTGCTAAATTTTAACATTTTACTAAATTTCTCAAATGTTTTCTTATGCACAGATCAGCTGAGGCACCAACATGAAAAGGCGTATCTGTGCCTCCCCATTCATTCCTCCCTCCCTCAGCATGGAGCATAGAAAAGGACAGAAGAGGTGTACATGGGAATGGAACCTGCCTATTGCTCTGGGATCCTATCTGCTTTTTCCATAATGGGATGACAGGGAAATGACTTGGGCAGCCATAGGAAGAATAAGTGATAAAATACCTTGTCCTGTCAATTTGGACACGAGATATTGATCTCTAGACCTGAGACTGGAGGTTCTACCAGCCTAGTTTATATTTCCAACACAAAATTATCTGTATTGATGTCTAATGACCTGAAAAGAGCCTTTTATAATTCAACTCAAGAGGGCCAAGTACAAAGTTTTCAATCCCTGCACATTTTCAGAGACTATCCTACCAAATAAAAACACTGTAGTTCCTACTAATAATATATATAGTAACATTTCCCCTCTTATAGCCTTATTTAATAATTAAAACTTACAATTCACTATTTTCACCATGGACAGCAAATTAGCATTTAAAACAAATACAAGAGGGTCAGGGCCACCATCCTCCAGCTGCTGCATGACAGAGATCTGAGAAGGTCTCTCTTCTACAGCGTAGTCTATGAAAAAAACAAACACACAGTGAAGTCCTTCACTTACTGGTACAGTACTCTACATTGTAATCAGATAACCCAGATTCTGATGTTTTTGGACCCTTATTTAAGTATGGTCAGTTCAGTTGATTCGTTCCCAGGGTGGTATTTTCAAACTTCAACAGTGTTTATGTGCATAACCCCTGCACATCCTTTAAAAGATTACAGCTTTTGTATCAGCTGGAGAAGAAACTGGAAATCAAATTAATAAATGTGTGGTGGTGTCAACTGAAATCTCAAAAAACAAACAAGTTAACAAGTGTTATTTATACCATAGTAAAGCACATCAGTCCTGGGCTACAAACACCGACACATGGTCTATCCTTATACCACATAACTTACGCTTTTCTGTGCATTAGCGACTACGAAGGGCGGAACATTGTACAAACCCACAATTTTTATATATCATAGCATGTCTAAATGCAGCGTAAAATGGATCCCCATCTGAAACTTTAAAGATATCTGTAGTTTCCCTCTATGATTAGACCCAGATAACTAGCAAATGATAATGTTTCATTCACGTGATTATAATCTACTTTGTATTCAAGCTTTAACAAAAAATAGTTACACTGATAAAAACAGATTTTGAAATAAATTTATTATGTTTCCAGATAAAACTATCTAGAAAGGTAATTCTGCTTTCTGATGTGAAATATATTTTGGGAATCTTTTTAAATAGAATTAGAATATAGTAAGTGAAATTCTGCAAAGAAAATCCAGTATGCGACAGCATATGAAATCAAATCAACTTAGCATACAGTTTATGTGAGTGAGTACAGTTTATGTGAGGTTATCTATAGAAAAGCTGAAAAGTATCCCATAGTTCCACTCCTTTTTTTGTGGAGGAGACTGAATAATCAGGCACCCACATGAACAGCTAACAGGATGGAACAGATTTGTTTTGAAATTAAACACTGCTCACATTTTGGTTTTGACACTACCCTGCAATAAAAGGTTACTTCCAGCTTAACATTAGAAAAGCACTATACCAGCAAAATATTTAATAGCAATAAAAAAAAAAACAGAGATGGAAAAATAAGTTAATACCAGGAATACATTTAAAGGCTGTCATGAATGAGACTGTGGAAAGCAACTGCCAGATAAACAAATACTTAGGTTCTTTTAACCTTTTAAAAATTAGGTTTTAATTTTCTGAATTCTCCTCCATTTGGATACTCTGAGAGGGGCCATCACAATTACTAAAAGCTTCACTGTGGGACAAGATGTGCAATGGCACTGTTGAACGCAGTACTCAGGGATGCCTCAGACAGAGCGGATGTTCCAAGAGAATTCCAGAGAAGGAAACATGAATATTCACAAGGCTAATTAAAATATATCTCTGTGTGAAACATTCCCCAAGGTCCGATTAGGGGAGAAATTAGCACATATTTCTGCATTGAAGTTAATTTTCTTTTTGCTTTGTGTTTTACTTCTTACAGTAATTTCATTCCAAGATGGGGTTCTTCCTGGATGCTAATAAAGATCAGTGATGCAAATGTGTCACAACATTTCACTACAAGTGCTAACTGTGATTTTCTTCAAATATTCAGCATGTTACCAGTATCTAATTTTTAAAATAAACACAACAGCTATTAGGTTAATTGCAAATGGTAAGCCTAAGAGCTTGCTGCCAAATTACACCCTCACCTCCTTTTACTCCAGTGGAGATGAGAATTGGAGGAAGACCATCTTCAGGAATTAGATTCATTGCACTGCCAACAGGACTGCCAACCTGAGTTATATTTCCCGAGAATACAGAAGCATTATCAGTCTACAAGAAGCAAACGATAAAGGACAATATTACAAAAGCAATAATGAAACAAAAGTAAGAGCTGCCTGACTAGATTACTAGATATAGGTGAAGGAGTCTGTGTCTGCCAGAGAACCAGAAGCACCAAGTAATTTGGCTTTTAACAAATAGATGATCATAGCATGATTCCTCCATGTGAACTACCACTTAAAACACTTGCTTAGTCAAAGACTGCATCTCCTTTCTCTAGCACCAGACACACTCGCCTCTTTACAAGATCTAAATATACCAAAGTCTTTATATTGCTCACATGGGGCATGGTGGATTTTCTCATCACTAGATTATATCTGCACTTCTCTGCATATATCAGTTTGAGAAGTGTCAAACAAAGTACTTCACGCTATGACAATATTATTGTTCCAAACTCCCTACTGACCACAACTCAGCTTTTTAAAAATATCCATTACACAAATATTCTTCATATGCAGGCTCTCGAACCCTCAGAAGCCATCTAGCATGCAGACTTCAAACATTGCTTAGTGTTCCTCCCCATAATAGGTCATTTCAGTTCAAAATACGTGGCTGTTTCTGTGCTCTGCAAACATTAAAATAAGTGAGGACGCTTGCTATGCAACATACTAAGACAAGTTTCAACAGATTTCCTAGATCAGCCTCTCTGAAATCACCATGGAAGCTAATATACTATTCATGACCAAAACAAGCATGGTGTTTTGAGCAGTGAATAGCATTAACGCTTCCTTACTTCTGCTGATAAAGTGTTGTTGGCCACGGACTTTGACGGATCATGCGACACAGCTAAGGTTCCTGTGGAAGTTGTCCCAGCCACTGTCAGTTTTGCTGCATCAGCAACTTCTCCATTGGGTAATATCCCATCAGCAAACCAAACACGCCTTTGTTCTCTAGGTTGAGCCACTAGAGAGCACAAAAAAAAAAAAAAAAGAATTTAAGCTCTCACAGCAACATTGACTAGAAAATTTGAATATAGAAGATCAAAATGGAAAACCAACATTAATAAATAGAGAAATGTTAAGTGGAAGGGGTTTCAGACATCATCTGCGGCATTCCCTGCAGCAGCATCGGTATAAACACATCTGCTGAGAACAGTTTACTTATTATAAAACTGATGCACCCGCTGAGGGCAGGATCATCACAGCTAGCATTAGCTAGAGTATTTGGAATGCATGAAGCACAGATATTCTTCCCAAATTCTTGCTACAGGTAGATTGAAAGAAAAAAACACTCTTGCCTTCTGCTCCAGGGTGCTTTAAAACTCCCACAGGTACCATGACAGTGGGAGGTGGAGAGCTCAGGGCGCCCGAGGCCTGAGCCTGCTGCAAAGGAGGGATAGTAGAACAGTATTCAGCGGGATTGTTAGGGTTAGGACTCTGGCTTGAGGCACTCATCATGTTCTCCCAGGCTTGAGCTAAAGCAAACAAAGAGTAAGAAACGTGAGCACAAAGGAAGGTATTTACAATTCAAAACACAGTACTGGTCCCGTGCAATAAAAAAATCAGTTAATTTGAAATATTTTCTGAAAATTATAGCAATACACTTTAACCTGAATGATGCTTCATTTTGAATCCTCTTCAAAGATGTAACTTAAAACACTGAATTCTTATATATACGTATATTTATCACATTGTATGGACAGACGGGCATTCTAATTACAAATGTTTTATAACCTACAGGACACTTGAGCAGATTTATCTTTTGCATACGAGAAAAAGTACCTTACATTTCTTTATATCCAGAGCAGATGAATATGGATCAACAACTAAAAAAAACCCCTTACACTATCAATTCTGAAGGCACGATGAGCCTTAACTCAATTGCCCAAACAATAATGCATAAAACTTCTTTGTCAACAACATCCATCTCAGGTAAATCTCTCCTCTAGCAAGTGAAATGGACTGTATGTCCACAGTACTACTTTTTTCAGCTGTGAGGAAGTCTTGTAGCTATGCAAGGTACCAGAAAAATCATGTTTGCACCTTGTATGCTGGCATTATTAGTATGTTGCAAACAATTCCTCTAGACAGGCATAAATATCACACCACCTAAGCTCTCAGAGCAGCAATAAAGCCTGCATAAATCATGTACATCTTTGGGTTATTTTGGCTACAAATTGCCAGTAAACCAAGGTGAAAATAATGGAACGAGAAACCTCAAACAGAACACAACAAAGCACAAAGCCATCCCATTTCTTCCCACCAACCTGCAAACCCAATAGAGTGAAATGCTTGCCAGCAGAAAAGGTATTAACATTCCCATTTGAGAAGATTAATTACATGGAAGTATTTTTAACAGCAATTCTCTATTCATTTAGAGTACAGGTCCTGAAAGAAGGAAGCGTTAAAAATGCACAAAGAAAAGCTACCTCTCTAGAGGTAGCTTTCCCTTTATTAGAAAAGTCATAGCATGGTAAAAGAACATTTTTTAAGTCTTCTATAAGTCAAGCAAAGTGCCAACTCAGCATATCTACCAATTGAAAATGAAGTAAAAATAGCACTGGAAACTTACTAAACACATAGTGTGGCCATGGAAAACCATACAACCCTCCCCCTACATCCCAGTGAAACACAAGCCAGATACTGAGCTACAAAATGAAGTAACTACTTCAAAAGAGCAACTCCTGGTCCCAAGACTGTGCAACGATTAATGCTTAACCTGCTACAGTGGGTGGGGAAAAAACCCAACCCTCTAGCAACAAAGAAACTGCGAGGATCAGATACAATCAGGCTACAGGTTAACTGAGCAGCAGCCCAAAGCATCACTACAAAGCACTGCAGCAGGGATAAAATCAGAGAGGTAGTCCAGGGTAAGTACAGCTAAGCGTGCAGGCAGCACTCTTCCCTACAATAAACCAAGCAATGGCGTCACTGATCACTGCCATTAAAGTGTATCCACCCTGGCAACAGGACAGAAAGACTTTTAAAAGGTAATCATTATAATATGAACAATTTTTTGTGCCATTCTACAGGTATACTTCTGGTTTCAACTGAAATATTTTCAGATTCTTCCACTCCCCCAGATGAAAACAAATCCTACTCACCCCCAAAAAGTGCCAGCTGTCTTTTGCCAGGTGTGTATGTAATTCCTTGTTCTTGTACACCTTAAAGTGTGGTAATTTCTCCATTTCAAAATTTATCAGTTTACCACCCCTTCAAGATCATCATCAGGACTCAGGTTTAATTTCTAGATATTACAACCTACAATTTCCTGTCACTTACACATTTGGCCTAGAGTAAAGAATTATTAATAATTAAAACCTACCACTGCACACTGATTAATCTTTAATCCTTTTTTGAAACAGAATAAAATTATTCCTGTTTAATAACGGAAACCATCTACTAGCTCAAGACTAAGCACTTGGTTACATTCAACCAAACCTCCAAACCTGTATAGCACTAAACTTCTTAGGAGAAATAACAAAGCTACAAGCTTCTACATGCTTTCTACTTTCGAAAAACAGCAGCCCAAATAAAATACTATACAGTAACATATAAAGATACCACCAAAATTACCTTGTCTGAATGCTGATAAAACCCAGAAACTACCTAACTAACTCTTGATTTAAATTACAGCAGCAATCTCTGATAAAAGCCTCCAACATTGAACTAAACATTTGCAGCAATGGAAATTCCATGAGAACCGTTCAATAATTACCAGAATAGTAACTTACCCTAATGGTTAAAAGTTTGCATTTAGAACCTGAATTTGTTTGACTTCTCACTCTACCTACTATGTGACCTCCTCTACAACTTTAATAATTATGTCATCGGGTTTCAGTTATCCAGATATATATTTATAGTCTGAGATCAAGTCACCTATTCACCTCTCCATTAATGAACCAAAGAAAGAACACCTGAAAGTTCTCATGACAAGGCAGGTTTTCTCATGATTTAAACACTCACATGGGCGCCTCTCTATCTAAACCTTTTTTTCTACCTTCTCATTTGATGACATAAAAACTGAACATCAAGCCTTTCAGCAACAGCTGTCTCAGTGTCATGGGAATATGCAACTGGACAGCAGAATCACCCAAAGGTAACTGCTAGCTCAGCAAGTTCTCAAGATTTTCTGAAGCTTCAAGATACAGTGGGAAGAACACTCTGTGTCTGCCCATATTCATACCACATGCTGAAAGCGTCAATACTATAAACAACAAAACACAAAATAGATTCCACAGCCCTTTGGTCAAAACCAAATAGTCTTTCCATATACCAAGCAGGGGCAATATAACTTCTTGTTCGATCTGCTTATTAACTTCATGACTCTTGTGACTTCTCTCATACTTCCCATGTTCACATCAGGCTTTTAGCCATAGCACCATCTTGGGTTTGACAGACACTGTCTCTCCAGCAATGTGCCCAAAGCAATAATCGGAACTCAGCTGTCCACATCCATGGGTAGTTTTCTAGACAAGAATTCCTATGCTAGTATGAAGGACTTAAGGAGGAAAAAAGGTGGATTAATTTGTGGATCAATACTACTTTACAAATTTCTTGTAGTGCACATCTAGATTACTTTATCCCATTTATTACTGTATCCCATACAAATGTGTAACAAGTTGTTCACTCAGGCATCAAAGGACGGAGAGTAGACTCCTGAACTAAAAGCAAAAAAACAGCAAAACCCACCAAAAATCACAGTTTCTGCAATCCTAGCATAGTATTCACAAATGAAAGCTTTCAAACTCATTGCAACCTTATTACTTTTTGCCTTTTGTCAATCATATTCAGTTTAGGAATCCCCATGCTCCACAGAGATTCCACACTGATCTGTCAAGGACCTTTGCTCTTATTGCACGCTTACCCGTGCAAATAAAGTTGGGGTTTTTTTAAGTACCATCACTGCAGATCAACACTAAGCCAGTGAAGTGCTGTGGCTCAGATTCTTTTTCACTTACCATTCATTAGTACCGAATGGCAGATTACACACACTCTGGCTTCCTTCCGATCCATGTACAGCAACTTGCACTTCAGGCTACAACATGCTGCACAAAAAACCTGGAACCAAAGGGGAAACAACTTCAGTGTTGTTAAAAATACATGATGAACTGATTAAACCAAACAAGAGAATAACTGTAAAGTTCTAGACATGCAAAATAAGGAGGTAAGTTATCAGTATTTTCCTATTAAAGCCACAGTGACCAGTACCTGTCCAGGGTACATTTCTGACTAATCCTGTTGAAGCAGCATCACACAGAACACACAAATGCACGTTGTTCTGACACTGCACAGTGGTGTTTTTAAAAGTTCATCATAGAAGACAATGGGTTAATAAACTCCTACCACTTTACAATCCCCCACAGAATTAACAGTTTGAGAATTAATTTCAGTCTTGGAAAAAGCATGAGTACTTTCTAAATTCAACTATGTTTAAATGCACAAGTTTTCCCTACACGAGAAATGGCTGTGGCGCAAATTAATTCAGACAACTCATTTTTATTTGCAGCAGGGCAATTTATCTATATTAGCAACTCTAGCTGTTTAATCTCTTCATATAAAACAAGCTATTCCTCAGTTGGGACTAGTGGTATATATAAAAATGTTTGAAGTGTCAGCATATAAAATGACATTTTAAAAAGCTGATTGACATCAGTACTGCAAGAAAATCTTGCTCCATTTACATATTTAAAAAAATAGCTTGTATTCACATGATTACTGACACTACAGCATCACAACACTAGAGAGAAATTATCAATTGCATGTTAGGCACGCTGACTGTTAAGAAGGGACCTGGTACAATATCCCCAGGAGGAAAACCTGCTGTGGAGATGCAGCTGCATTGCTAGCTCTCCTCACCCGAACCAGCTCTAACACTTCCCCAGTCCTGCGCAGGGAACGATGTCGAAGGCTTCCTCCAGACAAGCAAAACCATGAGACAAGAGCATGGCTTGTGTACCAAAACAAACAGATGCATGTAGATAATCCTACAATAGTAATTGCAATCACAAAATCCTGAGAACAGACAAATCAGGGTGCCCATATGATTTCTTATTTGTTTTAAATAATAACATAGTTTTTAAAAAAACAGTACTGCTTCAGGGTTATTATCCAGGTGATGTGAAGATACTTATGAATACCCACTTCGTGAAGAAGACAATGTCACACTCAGGAAATCTAGAAACAGTAGCAACTACCTGACAAATGACTTCAGGTAACAAGAGAGATTTTCAAATTTTAATTATAGGTGGATATTATCATTCACTATGCATTATTATTATCTGGAGAGCTTTCTTAATCAAAAAAAAGATTCCATCATGACTTTGACAGCAGTTTTCTGTAGCACAGAAAAGAAACTACATAGGATTTTCATATAAAAATATATATAAGCTTAACCAAATTTCAACC
Source organism: Piaya cayana (assembly GCA_013389865.1). Taxonomy (NCBI): domain Eukaryota; kingdom Metazoa; phylum Chordata; class Aves; order Cuculiformes; family Coccyzidae; genus Piaya; species Piaya cayana. The sequence continues at coordinate 480,434 of WAAB01009894.1, forward strand.
AAGCTGAAGATAACACCACTTTTGTAGCCTGTTGCCTTTGCAGTCTTTAGTAGCAAGTGTTTAAAACAAGCACATATAAAATAAGCTTCAAGTTCACCATGAGAACTGGAAACCGAATGTGAAGACAGAAGAGCTCATCCTGTCTCAATTCAAACAACTTTAATGTTTCCCAATTCTGTCAACTTAAACATTTCAGAAAAAAAAAATGTGTATACACTGGCCTTTTCATGCAAAAAGAAAACACAGTCCTTCCTCATCTATGAAACCTTTTTTAAAAAAAAACAAAAGCAAATGTATTTTAATAATTGGATTTCTGCATTTACACCTTAACCCCCTTTACAAGCATTCTAGGGAATATTAATAACAACAACATCACAGCACATTTTAGAGGCACTTGACTTCATTTCAGTTCTCTGGGAGAAACCTCCAGTCAAAAGTTCAGTATTGAACATGGAAAAATCAATGTCTTCAACCCTAAATGAAGGACCAACACAAATTAATATCTAATCTAGGGCCCTTTACCAAACAACACACTGTGTGTTCAGTAGAGCTTGCAAGTGCAATGATCTAAATATTAAAAGAGAAAATAGAAGCAAAGACAGAACACCCACGGCTCCTCTCTTAGGCTGCACCAGCCTTCCAACAGCAGTAATCCAGAGAAAGAATACAACCCAGCACAATCAACAATTCAGTCTTGTTATTAACAACCATCAAGCCACTGTACCAGTATACTGTGCCATAAAAAAATAACATAGCCATGTCAAAGCAAATGTATGTTATTCAGGTGCACTGGGAGTTGTTAAAGCATCTGTTGATAGGGAGTTGGTGATCTTTTTTTTTCACTTTAACAGAAAATTATCATTTTAATTGTTGGTAAAAGGATAACATACAAATTTTCTAGTTTTCCTATCAAGGATGGTTGTTTCATCTGACAACAGAAAACACATAAATACATAAGCTAAAATTTATTAATTTGTTCACACACATTCTTCAGGTTCTTCAATTTAATTCAGAATTTACTCTAAGTGCATTACTTTCCATCATTCTCCTGAGGTTCCTATCTTCCATTAATTTCACAATTATTATCCTGAAATTAAAAACTGAGACAGACTTCCCAGGTGCCACTCAACTATTTTTAAACGTAATTTTCATTCCCAAATGAAACAGACACATTAGCCCCTACTACAATGATTTTTTCATTATGCTAATAAAGCTTAAGAAGAGACTGTTGTGCTAAAGCTTGTGTTCAAATATATTAAGTCCTGTGATTTCCCTGAGAAACTATTAATTGCAGGAGCTGAAGACACCAGCTCCCCCGTTCTGGTGTATGGGATTCATACACTGAACAGAAACAGTGGCAGTAGTTGCCACAGGCACATGGACAACATTTCTTGCTTTGGGGATGGTTATCTTAACCAGAAAGCAGGAGCAGATAGCTGAGAGCAGTTACATCTCAAGCCAGTACAGCCAGATGCATCAGGGCTTGCCAGCCAAAGCCTTTGGTCTCTTTCCTCCCGGAACCGTTCCAGGAATTAAGAGTTGAAAAGCTATCTGCAGTAAGTGCTAAGCATTCTTTGACTTATATCGATTCTTAGCATTTATTAATGACTGCAATCCTTTTTAGAGAAATAAACAAGAAGGCATGAAAAATTTTCCTCCTCCAGTTTTGCACATAAGTAAATTTGGCCCAGACAACATTAGCTAACAAAAGCTTCTAGAAACAAGTCATTTTGAGGATTATTTTAAGAACACTCTGAAAGTATTAAACACTAATACATGATGTATTTTTCACACCTCAGAAACAAGTTTGTTTACAGAGCAGAGGATCTTTTATTTTATCCATTCTCCACAAATCATCCAAAACAATGCTGGTTGTTCTTCCCAAGGAATCAAGCACCTTGAAGTCCCAGACCAGTGCATGTCTACTTACGTAGGAACATTTTACAAAGAAGAAGGCCTGGATGCTGTGGGACTGATTGATACCGAGCAATTCTAACAAGGCCTTGAAATAGAGAACTGTAAGATAAACAAAGGTCAGGTTTTGAAGCGTTAAAGGCACATGTCGGCTCTAAAAAGCAGAGCAATAATTCCAAGCCGAGTGCAGGATCATCAGCAACTGCACTAACCCCCTACTCTCCTAAACTGTCTGCACTGGCCTCTGCACCCTCAACGGGAGGCCGACAATCCCTTTGATCCAGGTCCAACAGGCACTGACAAGAAGCCCGATCCACCTTCACCCTATCCCTCAGACCGATGGGCACAAGCCAGGAGGGAGGTGCAGTGGCATGGGAAGTTGAAATACTGCAAGCTTTTCCTGTGATCTGTGCGCAGGACGGTGGTCCGCGCTGGGAACTAATTAGTGATGAAGCAATAAAGGAGATTCCAAAAGCTGCAAAACAGAACATACTAACTGCTCTGGAGCCAAGCCACCCAACTGAGGGGTTCCACCCCCCACTCGCCCTGCACTGGGCCCAACCTGCTCCGTCCCGCACCTGCTAATCCTTTTAAGGCATGTGAGGTGCCTCCTGGACCAAAGATCATAGATGAAATCCTAAAAAGGCACCGTTTTGCTGCGCCTGGTGCTGAAGCTATACCTAAAACCCTGATGGGGCAGGGAGAATGCAGAAGTTGCACAGCCCCGGGCTGAGGAGGGGCCACTCGACACCACTGCCACAAAACCCAGACAGTTTCAGCATTACAGAAGGGACTGTTAACAGATAACAGTAAGAAATGGCTCAATTAAACAATGTTGGTAGCAGTTCAAGAATCAAGACAGTTTAAACAATGTGATTTTACATCAGATACAGCTTTTTCACTTATCAAACACTTTTAAAGATACTAGATGTTGGAAAGTTGAAACAGGGATGGCCCATATATGGTGTTTATAGATAGATTGAAGGATATGCTTGACAAGCAGGTAGACAACCGAGCAGTTACAGAAGCCTTAATTTTGCAACCTGCGACAAAAAATCCTAATGACGAATATGGAAAGATATGGTGCAGCCTGGAAACTCCTACAAGAACAGCTGGGATCATTTACCTATCAAGCACAGCTGCCACCCTGACTGTACACCAGACGGAAAGACTTTTTTGTTATAAATGCAGGCTTTACTGGAATAGTTATATACAGGGAGATGGAGGTTTTGGCTCAACTGACCAGTCCGTGATCCTATGAACACGGAAACTACACAAATCATGAATTTGCAAAGTACGGCACTCACAGAGCAAAGAAGAACAATATATTACCATAAATGAAATATTTGTTAGACAA